>JBAPLH010000231.1:0-300553 GCA_037897445.1 Ceriops zippeliana
TGAAATTGAATATCAAGCACTCCATTGTTTGTTAAATTGAATGAATTAAATTGATATATGGTCCATGGGCATTTTTTTCGTAATGAATATAATCATTAAGGAAGAAGCAAAATGTAATTTGAAAGTTATTGCATGACAAATAGTCTTGGTAACAATAAGAGGAGCCTAATTCACATGAGGTGAATAGAATGTCTTATTATTTTAGAATTAAACAAGTTCACATTTGCATGGAATGCATACGATGATGAATGACTACTTTAACTGATGAATTTAAATGGATTTAGAGTTTTAATGGTGTTTTATACTCGTTTGATTCAATCAATATACTAGGTTGTTTAGCCACATGTGTTAATTTCATGATCAATGTGTCAAAAAGTGTGTTTGGAGTCAAAAGAATGGCATTGCAAATGAGAAATGATGGGAGGCACGCTCTAATTTTGAATTCAACAATTAATATCAATAAGAAATGAAATTGAATATCAAGCACTCCATTGTTTGTTAAATTGAATGAATTAAATTGATATATGGTCCATGGGCAATTTTTTCGTAATGAATATATCATCATTAAGGAAGAAGCAAAATGTAATTTGAAAGTTCTTGCATGACAAATAGTCTTGGTAACAATAAGAGGAGCCTAATTTACATGAGGTGAATAGAATGTCTTATTATTTTATAATTAAACAAGTTCACATTTGCATGGAATGCATACGATGATGAATGACTACTTTAACGGATGGATTTAAATGGATTTAGAGTTTTAATGGTATTTATACTTGTTTGAGTCAATCAATATACTAGGTTGCTTAGATACAAGTGTTAATTTCAGAACCAAAGTTACAAAAAGTATTTTTGGAGTGAAAAGAGAACAGCATTGCCTAATGAGAGAAATGATGGGAGGCACTTTCTAATTTTGAATTCAACAATTAATTTCAAGAGGAAATGAAATTCACCATCAAGCACTCCATTGTTTGTTAAATTGAATGAATTGAATTGATAGACGGTCCATGGACATTTTTTTTTGTAATGAATATAATCATTAAGGAAGAAGCAACATGTAATTTGAAAGTTATTGCATAACAAATAGTCTTGGTAACAATAAGAGGAGCCTAATTCACATGAGGTGAATAGAATGTCTTATTATTTTAGAATTAAACAATGTCACATTTGCGTGGTGGAATGTATACGATCATGAATGACTACTTTAACTGATGGATTTAAATGGATTTAGAGTTTTAATGGTATTTATACTTGTTTGATTCAATCAATATACTAGGTTGTTTAGCCACATGTGTTAATTTCATTATCAATGTGTCAAAAAGTGTATTGGGAGTTAAAAGAACAGCATTGCTAATGAAAAATGATGGGAGGCACTCTCTAATTTTGAATTAAACAATTATTATCAATAAGAAATGAAATTGAAGATCAAGCACTCTATTGTTTTGTTTAAATTGAATGAATTGAATTGATAGATGGTCCATGGGCATTTTTTACGTAATGAATCTAATCATTGAGGAAGAAGCAAAATGTAATTTGAAAGTTATTGCATGACAAATAGTCTTGGTAACAATAAGAGGAGCCTAATTCACATGAGGTGAATAGAATGTCTTATTATTTTATAATTAAACAAGTTCACATTTGCATGGAATGCATACGATGATGAATGACTACTTTAACTGATGGATTTAAATGGATTTAGAGTTTTTAATGGTATTTATACTTGTTTGAGTCAATCAATATACGAGGTTGCTTAGAGACAAGTGTTAATTTCAGAACCAAAGTTACAAAAAGTATTTTTGGAGTGAAAAGAACAGCATTGCTAATGAGAAATGATGGGAGGCACTTTCTAATTTTGAATTCAACAATTAATTTCAAGAGGAAATGAAATTCACCATCAAGCACTCCATTGTTTGTTAAATTGAATGAATTGAATTGATAGACGGTCCATGGACATTTTTTTTTGTAATGAATATAATCATTAAGGAAGAAGCAAAATGTAATTTGAAAGTTATTGCATAACAAATAGTCTTGGTAACAATAAGAGGAGCCTAATTCACATGAGGTGAATAGAATGTCTTATTATTTTAGAATTAAACAAGTTCACATTTGCATGGAATGCATACCATGATGAACGACTCCTTTGACAGATGGATTTAAATGGATTTAGAGTTTTTAATGGTGTTTATACTGGTTTGATTCAATCAATATACTAGGTTGTTTAGCCACATGTGTGTTAATTTCATGATCAATGTGTCAAAAAGTGTGTTTGGAGTCAAAAGAACGGCATTGCTAATGAGAAATGATGGGAGGCACGCTCTAATTTTGAATTCAAGAATTAATATCAATAAGAAAATGAAATTGAATATCAAGCACTCCATTGTTTGTTAAATTGAATGAATTAAATTGATATATGGTCCATGGGCAATTTTTTCGTAATGAATATAATCATTAAGGAAGAAGCAAAATGTAATTTGAAAGTTCTTGCATGACAAATAGTCTTGGTAACAATAAGAGGAGCCTAATTCACATGAGGTGAATAGAATGTCTTATTATTTTATAATTAAACAAGTTCACATTTGCATGGAATGCATACGATGATGAATGACTACTTTAACTGATGGATTTAAATGGATTTAGAGTTTTTAATGGTTTTTTTTATACTTGTTTGAGTCAATCAATATACTAGGTTGCTTAGAGACAAGTGTTAATTTCAGAACCAAAGTTACAAAAAGTATTTTTTGGAGTGAAAAGAACAGCATTGCTAATGAGAAATGATGGGAGGCACTTTCTAATTTTGAATTCAACAATTAATTTCAAGAGGAAATGAAATTCACCATCAAGCACTCCATTGTTTGTTAAATTGAATGAATTGAATTGATAGACGGTCCATGGGACATTTTTTTTTGTAATGAATATAATCATTAAGGAAGAAGCAAAATGTAATTTGAAAGTTATTGCATAACAAATAGTCTTGGTAACAATAAGAGGAGCCTAATTCACATGAGGTGAATAGAATGTCTTATTATTTTAGAATTAAACAATGTCACATTTGCATGGAATGTATACGATCATGAATGACTACTTTAACTGATGGATTTAAATGGATTTAGAGTTTTAATGGTATTTATACTTGTTTGATTCAATCAATATACTAGGTTGTTTAGCCACATGTGTTAATTTCATTATCAATGTGTCAAAAAAAGTGTATTGGGGAGTTAAAAGAACAGCATTGCTAATGAAAAATGATGGGAGGCACTCTCTAATTTTGAATTAAACAATTATTATCAATAAGAAATGAAATTGAAGATCAAGCACTCTATATTGTTTGTTAAATTGAATGAATTGAATTGATAGATGGTCCATGGGCATTTTTTTACGTAATGAATCTAATCATTGAGGAAGAAGCAAAATGTAATTTGAAAGTTATTGCATGACAAATAGTCTTGGTAACAATAAGAGGAGCCTAATTCACATGAGGTGAATAGAATGTCTTATTATTTTAGAATTAAACAAGTTCACATTTGCATGGAATGCATACGATGATGAATGACTGCTTTAACTGATTGATTTAAATGGATTTAGAGTTTTAATGGTATTTATACTTGTTTGATTGAATCAATATACTAGGTTGTTCAGCCACATGTGTTAATTTCAGGACCAATGTGACAAAAACTATTTTTGGAGTCAAAAGAACAGCATTGCTAATGAGAAATGATGGGAGGCACTTTCTAATTTTGAATTCAACAATTAATATCAATAAGAAATGAAATTCAATATCAAGCACTCCATTGTTTGATACACTGAATGAAATGAATTGATAGATGGTCCATGGGCATTTTTTTCGTGATGAATATAATCATTAAGGAAGAAGCAAAATGACATTTGAAAGTTATTGCATGAGAAATAGTCTTGGTAACAATAAGAGGAGCCTAATTCACATGAGGTGAATAGAATGTCTTATTATTTCAGAATTAAACAAGTTCACATTTGCATGGAATGCATACCATGATTAACGACTCCTTTGACTGATGGATTTAAATGGATTTAGAGTTTTAATGGTGTTTATACTTGTTTGATTCAATCAATATACTAGGTTGTTTAGCCACATGTGTTCATTTCATGACCAATGTGTCAAAAAGTGTATTTGGAGTCAAAAGAACAGCATTGCTAATGAGAAATGATGGGAGGCACTTTCTAATTTTGCATTCAACAATTAATTTCAAGAGGAAATGAAATTCACTATCAAGCACTCCGTTGTTTGTTAAATTGAATGAATTGAATTGATAGACGGTGCATGGGCATTTTTTTTGTAATGAATATAATCATTAAGGAAGAAGCAAAATGTAATTTGAAAGTTATTGCATAACAAATAGTCTTGGTAACAATAAGAGGAGCCTAATTCACATGAGGTGAATAGAATGTCTTATTATTTTAGAATTAAACAAGTTCACATTTGCATGGAATGCATACCATGATGAACGACTCCTTTGACAGATGGATTTAAATGGATTTAGAGTTTTAATGGTGTTTATACTTGTTTGATTCAATCAATATACTAGGTTGTTTAGCCACATGTGTTAATTTCATGATCAATGTGTCAAAAAGTGTGTTTGGAGTTAAAAGAATGGCATTGCTAATGAGAAATGATGGGAGGCACGCTCTAATTTTGAATTCAACAATTAATATTAATAAGAAATGAAATTGAATATCAAGCACTCCATTGTTTGTTAAATTGAATGAATTAAATTGATATATGGTCCATGGGCATTTTTTTCGTAATGAATATAATCATTAAGGAAGAAGCAAAATGTAATTTGAAAGTTATTGCATGACAAATAGTCTTGGTAACAATAAGAGGAGCCTAATTCACATGAGGTGAATAGAATGTCTTATTATTTTAGAATTAAACAAGTTCACATTTGCATGGAATGCATACGATGATGAATGACTACTTTAACTGATGAATTTAAATGGATTTAGAGTTTTAATGGTGTTTATACTCGTTTGATTCAATCAATATACTAGGTTGTTTAGCCACATGTGTTAATTTCATGATCAATGTGTCAAAAAGTGTGTTTGGAGTCAAAAGAATGGCATTGCAAATGAGAAATGATGGGAGGCACGCTCTAATTTTGAATTCAACAATTAATATCAATAAGAAATGAAATTGAATATCAAGCACTCCATTGTTTGTTAAATTGAATGAATTAAATTGATATATGGTCCATGGGCAATTTTTTCGTAATGAATATAATCATTAAGGAAGAAGCAAAATGTAATTTGAAAGTTCTTGCATGACAAATAGTCTTGGTAACAATAAGAGGAGCCTAATTTACATGAGGTGAATAGAATGTCTTATTATTTTATAATTAAACAAGTTCACATTTGCATGGAATGCATACGATGATGAATGACTACTTTAACGGATGGATTTAAATGGATTTAGAGTTTTAATGGTATTTATACTTGTTTGAGTCAATCAATATACTAGGTTGCTTAGATACAAGTGTTAATTTCAGAACCAAAGTTACAAAAAGTATTTTTGGAGTGAAAAGAACAGCATTGCCAATGAGAAATGATGGGAGGCACTTTCTAATTTTGAATTCAACAATTAATTTCAAGAGGAAATGAAATTCACCATCAAGCACTCCATTGTTTGTTAAATTGAATGAATTGAATTGATAGACGGTCCATGGACATTTTTTTTGTAATGAATATAATCATTAAGGAAGAAGCAACATGTAATTTGAAAGTTATTGCATAACAAATAGTCTTGGTAACAATAAGAGGAGCCTAATTCACATGAGGTGAATAGAATGTCTTATTATTTTAGAATTAAACAATGTCACATTTGCGTGGAATGTATACGATCATGAATGACTACTTTAACTGATGGATTTAAATGGATTTAGAGTTTTAATGGTATTTTATACTTGTTTGATTCAATCAATATACTAGGTTGTTTAGCCACATGTGTTAATTTCATTATCAATGTGTCAAAAAGTGTATTGGGAGTTAAAAGAACAGCATTGCTAATGAAAAATGATGGGAGGCACTCTCTAATTTTGAATTAAACAATTATTATCAATAAGAAATGAAATTGAAGATCAAGCACTCTATTGTTTGTTAAATTGAATGAATTGAAAATTGATAGATGGTCCATGGGCATTTTTTTACGTAATGAATCTAATCATTGAGGAAGAAGCAAAATGTAATTTGAAAGTTATTGCATGACAAATAGTCTTGGTAACAATAAGAGGAGCCTAATTCACATGAGGTGAATAGAATGTCTTATTATTTTATAATTAAACAAGTTCACATTTGCATGGAATGCATACGATGATGAATGACTACTTTAACTGATGGATTTAAATGGATTTAGAGTTTTAATGGTATTTATACTTGTTTGAGTCAATCAATATACTAGGTTGCTTAGAGACAAGTGTTAATTTCAGAACCAAAGTTACAAAAAAGTATTTTTGGAGTGAAAAGAACAGCATTGCTAATGAGAAATGATGGGAGGCACTTTCTAATTTTGAATTCAACAATTAATTTCAAGAGGAAATGAAATTCACCATCAAGCACTCCATTGTTTGTTAAATTGAATGAATTGAATTGATAGACGGTCCATGGACATTTTTTTTGTAATGAATATAATCATTAAGGAAGAAGCAAAATGTAATTTGAAAGTTATTGCATAACAAATAGTCTTGGTAACAATAAGAGGAGCCTAATTCACATGAGGTGAATAGAATGTCTTATTATTTTAGAATTAAACAAGTTCACATTTGCATGGAATGCATACCATGATGAACGACTCCTTTGACAGATGGATTTAAATGGATTTAGAGTTTTAATGGTGTTTATACTGGTTTGATTCAATCAATATACTAGGTTGTTTAGCCACATGTGTTAATTTCATGATCAATGTGTCAAAAAGTGTGTTTGGAGTCAAAAGAACGGCATTGCTAATGAGAAATGATGGGAGGCACGCTCTAATTTTGAATTCAAGAATTAATATCAATAAGAAATGAAATTGAATATCAAGCACTCCATTGTTTGTTAAATTGAATGAATTAAATTGATATATGGTCCATGGGCAATTTTTTCGTAATGAATATAATCATTAAGGAAGAAGCAAAATGTAATTTGAAAGTTCTTGCATGACAAATAGTCTTGGTAACAATAAGAGGAGCCTAATTCACATGAGGTGAATAGAATGTCTTATTATTTTATATAATTAAACAAGTTCACATTTGCATGGAATGCATACGATGATGAATGACTACTTTAACTGATGGATTTTAAATGGATTTAGAGTTTTAATGGTTTTTATACTTGTTTGAGTCAATCAATATACTAGGTTGCTTAGAGACAAGTGTTAATTTCAGAACCAAAGTTACAAAAAGTATTTTTGGAGTGAAAAGAACAGCATTGCTAATGAGAAATGATGGGAGGCACTTTCTAATTTTGAATTCAACAATTAATTTCAAGAGGAAATGAAATTCACCATCAAGCACTCCATTGTTTGTTAAATTGAATGAATTGAATTGATAGACGGTCCATGGACATTTTTTTTGTAATGAATATAATCATTAAGGAAGAAGCAACATGTAATTTGAAAGTTATTGCATAACAAATAGTCTTGGTAACAATAAGAGGAGCCTAATTCACATGAGGTGAATAGAATGTCTTATTATTTTAGAATTAAACAATGTCACATTTGCATGGAATGTATACGATCATGAATGACTACTTTAACTGATGGATTTAAATGGATTTAGAGTTTTAATGGTATTTATACTTGTTTGATTCAATCAATATACTAGGTTGTTTAGCCACATGTGTTAATTTCATTATCAATGTGTCAAAAAGTGTATTGGGAGTTAAAAGAACAGCATTGCTAATGAAAAATAATGGGAGGCACTCTCTAATTTTGAATTCAACAATTATTATCAATAAGAAATGAAATTGAAGATCAAGCACTCTATTGTTTGTTAAATTGAATGAATTGAATTGATAGATGGTCCATGGGCATTTTTTACGTAATGAATCTAATCATTGAGGAAGAAGCAAAATGTAATTTGAAAGTTATTGCATGACAAATAGTCTTGGTAACAATAAGAGGAGCCTAATTCACATGAGGTGAATAGAATGTCTTATTATTTTATAATTAAACAAGTTCACATTTGCATGGAATGCATACGATGATGAATGACTACTTTAACTGATGGATTTAAATGGATTTAGAGTTTTAATGGTATTTATACTTGTTTGAGTCAATCAATATACTAGGTTGCTTAGAGACAAGTGTTAATTTCAGAACCAAAGTTACAAAAAGTATTTTTGGAGTCAAAAGAACAGCATTGCTAATGAGAAATGATGGGAGGCACTTTCTAATTTTGAATTCAACAATTAATTTCAAGAGGAAATGAAATTCACTATCAAGCACTCCGTTGTTTGTTAAATTGAATGAATTGAATTGATAGACGGTGCATGGGCATTTTTTTTGTAATGAATATAATCATTAAGGAAGAAGCAAAATGTAATTTGAAAGTTATTGCATAACAAATAGTCTTGGTAACAATAAGAGGAGCCTAATTCACATGAGGTGAATAGAATGTCTTATTATTTTAGAATTAAACAAGTTCACATTTGCATGGAATGCATACCATGATGAACGACTCCTTTGACAGATGGATTTAAATGGATTTAGAGTTTTAATGGTGTTTATACGTGTTTGATTCAATCAATATACTAGGTTGTTTAGCCACATGTGTTAATTACATGATCAATGTGTCAAAAAGTGTGTTTGCAGTCAAAAGAATGGCATTGCTAATGAGAAATGATGGGAGGCACGCTCTAATTTTGAATTCAACAATTAATATCAATAAGAAATGAAATTGAATATCAAGCACTCCATTGTTTGTTAAATTGAATGAATTAAATTGATATATGGTCCATGGGCATTTTTTTCGTAATGAATATAATCATTAAGGAAGAAGCAAAATGTAATTTGAAAGTTATTGCATGACAAATAGTCTTGGTAACAATAAGAGGAGCCTAATTCACATGAGGTGAATAGAATGTTTTATTATTTTATAATTAAACAAGTTCACATTTGCATGGAATGCATACGATTATGAATGACGACTTTAACTGATGAATTTAAATGGATTTAGAGTTTTAATGGTGTTTCTACTCGTTTGATTCAATCAATATACTAGGTTGTTTAGCCACATGTGTTAATTTCATGATCAATGTGTCAAAAAGTGTGTTTGGAGTCAAAAGAACGGCATTGCTAATGAGAAATGATGGGAGGCACGCTCTAATTTTGAATTCAACAATTAATATCAATAAGAAATGAAATTGAATATCAAGCACTCCATTGTTTGTTAAATTGAATGAATTAAATTGATATATGGTCCATGGGCAATTTTTTCGTAATGAATATAATCATTAAGGAAGAAGCAAAATGTAATTTGAAAGTTCTTGCATGACAAATAGTCTTGGTAACAATAATAGGAGCCTAATTCACATGAGGTGAATAGAATGTCTTATTATTTTATAATTAAACAAGTTCACATTTGCATGGAATGCATACGATGATGAATGACTACTTTAACTGATGGATTTAAATGGATTTAGAGTTTTAATGGTATTTATACTTGTTTGAGTCAATCAATATACTAGGTTGCTTAGAGACAAGTGTTAATTTCAGAACCAAAGTTACAAAAAGTATTTTTGGAGTGAAAAGAACAGCATTGCTAATGAGAAATGATGGGAGGCACTTTCTAATTTTGAATTCAACAATTAATTTCAAGAGGAAATGAAATTCACCATCAAGCACTCCATTGTTTGTTAAATTGAATGAATTGAATTGATAGACGGTCCATGGACATTTTTTTTGTAATGAATATAATCATTAAGGAAGAAGCAAAATGACATTTGAAAGTTATTGCATGAGAAATAGTCTTGGTAACAATAAGAGGAGCCTAATTCACATGAGGTGAATAGAATGTCTTATTATTTTAGAATTAAATAAGGTCACATTTGCGTGGAATGTATACGATCATGAATGACTACTTTAACTGATGGATTTAAATGGATTTAGAGTTTTAATGGTATTTATACTTGTTTGATTCAATCAATATACTAGGTTGTTTAGCCACATGTGTTAATTTCATTATCAATGTGTCAAAAAGTGTATTGGGAGTTAAAAGAACAGCATTGCTAATGAAAAATGATGGGAGGCACTCTCTAATTTTGAATTAAACAATTATTATCAATAAGAAATGAAATTGAAGATCAAGCACTCTATTGTTTGTTAAATTGAATGAATTGAATTGATAGATGGTCCATGGGCATTTTTTACGTAATGAATCTAATCATTGAGGAAGAAGCAAAATGTAATTTGAAAGTTATTGCATGACAAATAGTCTTGGTAACAATAAGAGGAGCCTAATTCACATGAGGTGAATAGAATGTCTTATTATTTTAGAATTAAACAAGTTCACATTTGCATGGAATGCATACGATGATGAATGACTGCTTTAACTGATTGATTTAAATGGATTTAGAGTTTTAATGGTATTTATACTTGTTTGATTGAATCAATATACTAGGTTGTTCAGCCACATGTGTTAATTTCAGGACCAATGTGACAAAAACTATTTTTGGAGTCAAAAGAACAGCATTGCTAATGAGAAATGATGGGAGGCACTTTCTAATTTTTGAATTCAACAATTAATATCAATAAGAAATGAAATTCAATATCAAGCACTCCATTGTTTGATAGACTGAATGAAATGAATTGATAGATGGTCCATGGGCATTTTTTTCGTGATGAATATAATCATTAAGGAAGAAGCAAAATGACATTTGAAAGTTATTGCATGAGAAATAGTCTTGGTAACAATAAGAGGAGCCTAATTCACATGAGGTGAATAGAATGTCTTATTATTTCAGAATTAAACAAGTTCACATTTGCATGGAATGCATACCATGATTAACGACTCCTTTGACTGATGGATTTAAATGGATTTTAGAGTTTTAATGGTGTTTTTATACTTGTTTGATTCAATCAATATACTAGGTTTGTTTAGCCACATGTGTTCATTTCATGACCAATGTGTCAAAAAGTGTATTTGGAGTCAAAAGAACAGCATTGCTAATGAGAAATGATGGGAGGCACTTTCTAATTTTGAATTCAACAATTAATTTCAAGAGGAAATGAAATTCACTATCAAGCACTCCGTTGTTTGTTAAATTGAATGAATTGAATTGATAGACGGTGCATGGGCATTTTTTTTGTAATGAATATAATCATTAAGGAAGAAGCAAAATGTAATTTGAAAGTTATTGCATAACAAATAGTCTTGGTAACAATAAGAGGAGCCTAATTCACATGAGGTGAATAGAATGTCTTATTATTTTAGAATTAAACAAGTTCACATTTGCATGGAATGCATACCATGATGAACGACTCCTTTGACAGATGGATTTTAAATGGATTTAGAGTTTAATGGTGTTTATACTTGTTTGATTCAATCAATATACTAGGTTGTTTAGCCACATGTGTTAATTTCATGATCAATGTGTCAAAAAGTGTGTTTGGAGTCAAAAGAACGGCATTGCTAATGAGAAATGATGGGAGGCATGCTCTAATTTTGAATTCAACAATTAATATCAATAAGAAATGAAATTGAATATCAAGCACTCCATTGTTTGTTAAATTGAATGAATTAAATTGATATATGGTCCATGGGCATTTTTTTCGAAATGAATATAATCATTAAGGAAGAAGCAAAATGTAATTTGAAAGTTATTGCATGACAAATAGTCTTGGTAACAATAAGAGGAGCCTAATTCACATGACGTGAATAGAATGTCTTATTATTTTAAAATTAAACAAGTTCACATTTGCATGGAATGCATACCATGATGAACGAGTCCTTTGACAGATGGATTTAAATGGATTTAGAGTTTTAATGGTGTTTATACTTGTTTGATTCAATCAATATACTAGGTTGTTTAGCCACATGTGTTAATTTCATGATCAATGTGTCAAAAAGTGTGTTTGGAGTTAAAAGAACGGCATTGATAATGAGAAATGATGGGAGGCACGCTCTAATTTTGAATTCAACAATTAATATCAATAAGAAATGAAATTGAATATCAAGCACTCCATTGTTTGTTAAATTGAATGAATTAAATTGATATATGGTCCATGGGGCATTTTTTTCGTAATGAATATAATCATTAAGGAAGAAGCAAAATGTAATTTGAAAGTTATTGCATGACAAATAGTCTTGGTAACAATAAGAGGAGCCTAATTCACATGAGGTGAATAGAATGTCTTATTATTTTAGAATTAAACAAGTTCACATTTGCATGGAATGCATACGATGATGAATGACTACTTTAACTGATGAATTTAAATGGATTTTAGAGTTTTAATGGTGTTTATACTCGTTTGATTCAATCAATATACTAGGTTGTTTAGCCACATGTGTTAATTTCATGATCAATGTGTGAAAAAGTGTGTTTGGAGTCAAAAGAACGGCATTGCTAATGAGAAATGATGGGAGGCACGCTCTAATTTTGAATTCAACAATTAATATCAATAAGAAATGAAATTGAAATATCAAGCACTCCATTGTTTGTTAAATTGAATGAATTAAATTGATATATGGTCCATGGGCAATTTTTTTCGTAATGAATATAATCATTAAGGAAGAAGCAAAATGTAATTTGAAAGTTCTTGCATGACAAATAGTCTTGGTAACAATAAGAGGAGCCTAATTCACATGAGGTGAATAGAATGTCTTATTATTTTATAATTAAACAAGTTCACATTTGCATGGAATGCATACGATGATGAATGACTACTTTAACTGATGGATTTAAATGGATTTAGAGTTTTAATGGTATTTATACTTGTTTGAGTCAATCAATATACTAGGTTGCTTAGAGACAAGTGTTAATTTCAGAACCAAAGTTACAAAAAGTATTTTTGGAGTGAAAAGAACAGCACTGCCAATGAGAAATGATGGGAGGCACTTTCTAATTTTGAATTCAACAATTAATTTCAAGAGGAAATGAAATTCACCATCAAGCACTCCATTGTTTGTTAAATTGAATGAATTGAATTGATAGACGGTCCATGGACATTTTTTTTGTAATGAATCTAATCATTAAGGAAGACGCAACATGTAATTTGAAAGTTATTGCATAACAAATAGTCTTGGTAACAATAAGAGGAGCCTAATTCACATGAGGTGAATAGAATGTCTTATTATTTTAGAATTAAACAATGTCACATTTGCGTGGAATGTATACGATCATGAATGACTACTTTAACTGATGGATTTAAATGGATTTAGAGTTTTAATGGTATTTATACTTGTTTGATTCAATCAATATACTAGGTTGTTTAGCCACATGTGTTAATTTCATTATCAATGTGTCAAAAAGTGTATTGGGAGTTAAAAGAACAGCATTGCTAATGAAAAATGACGGGAGGCACTCTCTAATTTTGAATTAAACAATTATTATCAATAAGAAATGAAATTGAAGATCAAGCACTCTATTGTTTGTTAAATTGAATGAATTGAATTGATAGATGGTCCATGGGCATTTTTTACGTAATGAATCTAATCATTGAGGAAGAAGCAAAATGTAATTTGAAAGTTCTTGCATGACAAATAGTCTTGGTAACAATAAGAGGAGCCTAATTCACATGAGGTGAATAGAATGTCTTATTATTTTATAATTAAACAAGTTCACATTTGCATGGAATGCATACGATGATGAATGACTACTTTAACTGATGGATTTAAATGGATTTAGAGTTTTAATGGTATTTATACTTGTTTGAGTCAATCAATATACTAGGTTGCTTAGAGACAAGTGTTAATTTCAGAACCAAAGTTACAAAAAGTATTTTTGGAGTGAAAAGAACAGCATTGCTAATGAGAAATGATGGGAGGCACTTTCTAATTTTGAATTCAACAATTAATTTCAAGAGGAAATGAAATTCACCATCAAGCACTCCATTGTTTGTTAAATTGAATGAATTGAATTGATAGACGGTCCATGGACATTTTTTTTGTAATGAATATAATCATTAAGGAAGAAGCAAAATGTAATTTGAAAGTTATTGCATAACAAATAGTCTTGGTAACAATAAGAGGAGCCTAATTCACATGAGGTGAATAGAATGTCTTATTATTTTAGAATTAAACAAGTTCACATTTGCAAGGAATGCATACCATGATGAACGACTCCTTTGACAGATGGATTTAAATGGATTTAGAGTTTTAATGGTGTTTATACTGGTTTGATTCAATCAATATACTAGGTTGTTTAGCCACATGTGTTAATTTCATGATCAATGTGTCAAAAAGTGTGTGTTTGGAGTCAAAAAAGAACGGCATTGCTAATGAGAAATGATGGGAGGCACGCTCTAATTTTGAATTCAACAATTAATATCAATAAGAAATGAAATTGAATATCAAGCACTCCATTGTTTGTTAAATTGAATGAATTAAATTGATATATGGTCCATGGGCAATTTTTTCGTAATGAATATAATCATTAAGGAAGAAGCAAAATGTAATTTGAAAGTTCTTGCATGACAAATAGTCTTGGTAACAATAAGAGGAGCCTAATTCACATGAGGTGAATAGAATGTCTTATTATTTTATAATTAAACAAGTTCACATTTGCATGGAATGCATACGATGATGAATGACTACTTTAACTGATGGATTTAAATGGATTTAGAGTTTTAATGGTATTTTATACTTGTTTGAGTCAATCAATATACTAGGTTGCTTAGAGACAAGTGTTAATTTCAGAACCAAAGTTACAAAAAGTATTTTTGGAGTGAAAAGAACAGCACTGCCAATGAGAAATGATGGGAGGCACTTTCTAATTTTGAATTCAACAATTAATTTCAAGAGGAAATGAAATTCACCATCAAGCACTCCATTGTTTGTTAAATTGAATGAATTGAATTGATAGACGGTCCATGGACATTTTTTTTGTAATGAATATAATCATTAAGGAAGACGCAACATGTAATTTGAAAGTTATTGCATAACAAATAGTCTTGGTAACAATAAGAGGAGCCTAATTCACATGAGGTGAATAGAATGTCTTATTATTTTAGAATTAAACAATGTCACATTTGCGTGGAATGTATACGATCATGAATGACTACTTTAACTGATGGATTTAAATGGATTTAGAGTTTTAATGGTATTTATACTTGTTTGATTCAATCAATATACTAGGTTGTTTAGCCACATGTGTTAATTTCATTATCAATGTGTCAAAAAGTGTATTGGGAGTTAAAAGAACAGCATTGCTAATGAAAAATGATGGGAGGCACTCTCTAATTTTGAATTAAACAATTATTATCAATAAGAAATGAAATTGAAGATCAAGCACTCTATTGTTTGTTAAATTGAATGAATTGAATTGATAGATGGTCCATGGGCATTTTTTACGTAATGAATCTAATCATTGAGGAAGAAGCAAAATGTAATTTGAAAGTTATTGCATGACAAATAGTCTTGGTAACAATAAAGAGGAGCCTAATTCACATGAGGTGAATAGAATGTCTTATTATTATTTTATAATTAAACAAGTTCACATTTGCATGGAATGCATACGATGATGAGTGACTACTTTAACTGATGGATTTAAATGGATTTAGAGTTTTAATGGTATTTATACTTGTTTGAGTCAATCAATATACTAGGTTGCTTAGAGACAAGTGTTAATTTCAGAACCAAAGTTACAAAAAGTATTTTTGGAGTCAAAAGAACAGCATTGCTAATGAGAAATGATGGGAGGCACTTTCTAATTTTGAATTCAACAATTAATTTCAAGAGGAAATGAAATTCACCGTCAAGCACTCCATTGTTTGTTAAATTGAATGAATTGAATTGATAGACGGTCCATGGGACATTTTTTTTTGTAATGAATATAATCATTAAGGAAGAAGCAAAATGTAATTTGAAAGTTATTGCATAACAAATAGTCTTGGTAACAATAAGAGGAGCCTAATTCACATGAGGTGAATAGAATGTCTTATTATTTTAGAATTAAACAAGTTCACATTTGCATGGAATGCATACCATGATGAACGACTCCTTTGACAGATGGATTTAAATGGATTTAGAGTTTTAATGGTGTTTATACTTGTTTGATTCAATCAATATACTAGGTTGTTTAGCCACATGTGTTAATTTCATGATCAATGTGTCAAAAAGTGTGTTTGAAGTCAAAAGAACGGCATTGCTAATGAGAAATGATGGGAGGCACGCTCTAATTTTGAATTCAACAATTAATATCAATAAGAAATGAAATTGAATATCAAGCACTCCATTGTTTGTTAAATTGAATGAATTAAATTGACATATGGTCCATGGGCAATTTTTTCGTAATGAAATATAATCATTAAGGAAGAAGCAAAATGTAATTTGAAAGTTCTTGCATGACAAATAGTCTTGGTAACAATAAGAGGAGCCTAATTCACATGAGGTGAATAGAATGTCTTATTATTTTATAATTAAACAAGTTCACATTTGCATGGAATGCATACGATGATGAATGACTACTTTAATTGATGGATTTAAATGGATTTAGAGTTTTAATGGTATTTATACTTGTTTGAGTCAATCAATATACTAGGTTGCTTAGAGACAAGTGTTAATTTCAGAACCAAAGTTACAAAAAGTATTTTTGGAGTGAAAAGAACAGCATTGCTAATGAGAAATGATGGGAGGCACTTTCTAATTTTGAATTCAACAATTAATTTCAAGAGGAAATGAAATTCACCATCAAGCACTCCATTGTTTGTTAAATTGAATGAATTGAATTGATAGACGGTCCATGGACATTTTTTTTTGTAATGAATATAATCATTAAGGAAGAAGCAACATGTAATTTGAAAGTTATTGCATAACAAATAGTCTTGGTAACAATAAGAGGAGCCTAATTCACATGAGGTGAATAGAATGTCTTATTATTTTAGAATTAAACAAGGTCACATTTGCGTGGAATGTATACGATCATGAATGACTACTTTAACTGATGGATGTAAATGGATTTAGAGTTTTAATGGTATTTATACTTGTTTGATTCAATCAATATACTAGGTTGTTTAGCCACATGTGTTAATTTCATTATCAATGTGTCAAAAAGTGTATTGGGAGTTAAAAGAACAGCATTGCTAATGAAAAATGATGGGAGGCACTCTCTAATTTTGAATTCAACAATTATTATCAATAAGAAATGAAATTGAAGATCAAGCACTCTATTGTTTGTTAAATTGAATGAATTGAATTGATAGATGGTCCATGGGCATTTTTTTACGTAATGAATCTAATCATTGAGGAAGAAGCAAAATGTAATTTGAAAGTTATTGCATGACAAATAGTCTTGGTAACAATAAGAGGAGCCTAATTCACATGAGGTGAATAGAATGTCTTATTATTTTAGAATTAAACAAGTTCACATTTGCATGGAATGCATACGATGATGAATGACTGCTTTAACTGATTGATTTAAATGGATTTAGAGTTTTAATGGTATTTATACTTGTTTGATTGAATCAATATACTAGGTTGTTCAGCCACATGTGTTAATTTCAGGACCAATGTGACAAAAACTATTTTTGGAGTCAAAAGAACAGCATTGCTAATGAGAAATGATGGGAGGCACTTTCTAATTTTGAATTCAACAATTAATATCAACAAGAAATGAAATTCAATATCAAGCACTCCATTGTTTGTTAAATTGAATGAATTGAATTGACAGATGGTCCATGTGCATTTTTTTCGTAATGAATATAATCATTATGGAAGAAGCAAAATGTAATTTGAAAGTTATTGCATGAGAAATAGTCTTGGTAACAATAAGAGGAGCCTAATTCACATGAGGTGAATAGAATGTCTTATTATTTTAGAATTAAACAAGTTCACATTTGCATGGAATGCATACGATGATGAATGACTGCTTTAACTGATTGATTTAAATGGATTTAGAGTTTTAATGGTATTTATACTTGTTTGATTGAATCAATATACTAGGTTGTTCAGCCACATGTGTTAATTTCAGGACCAATGTGACAAAAACTATTTTTGGAGACAAAAGAACAGCATTGCTAATGAGAAATGATGGGAGGCACTTTCTAATTTTGAATTCAACAATTAATATCAATAAGAAATGAAATTCAATATCAAGCACTCCATTGTTTGTTAAATTGAATGAATTGAATTGACAGATGGTCCATGTGCATTTTTTTCGTAATGAATATAATCATTAAGGAAGAAGCAAAATGTAATTTGAAAGTTATTGCATGAGAAATAGTCTTGGTAACAATAAGAGGAGCCTAATTCACATGAGGTGAATAGAATGTCTTATTATTTCAGAATTAAACAAGTTCACATTTGCATGGAATGCATACCATGATTAACGACTCCTTTGACTGATGGATTTAAATGGATTTAGAGTTTTAATGGTGTTTATACTTGTTTGATTCAATCAATATACTAGGTTGTTTAGCCACATGTGTTCATTTCATGACCAATGTGTCAAAAAGTGTATTTGGAGTCAAAAGAACAGCATTGCTAATGAGAAATGATGGGAGGCACTTTCTAATTTTGAATTCAACAATTAATTTCAAGAGGAAATGAAATTCACTATCAAGCACTCCGTTGTTTGTTAAATTGAATGAATTGAATTGATAGACGGTGCATGGGCATTTTTTTTGTAATGAATAAAATCATTAAGGAAGAAGCAAAATGTAATTTGAAAGTTATTGCATAACAAATAGTCTTGGTAACAATAAGAGGAGCCTAATTCACATGAGGTGAATAGAATGTCTTATTATTTTAGAATTAAACAAGTTCACATTTGCATGGAATGCATACCATGATGAACGACTCCTTTGACAGATGGATTTAAATGGATTTAGAGTTTTAATGGTGTTTATACTTGTTTGATTCAATCAATATACTAGGTTGTTTAGCCACATGTGTTAATTTCATGATCAATGTGTCAAAAAGTGTGTTTGGAGTCAAAAGAACGGCATTGCTAATGAGAAATGATGGGAGGCACGCTCTAATTTTGAATTCAACAATTAATATCAATAAGAAATGAAATTGAATATCAAGCACTCCATTGTTTGTTAAATTGAATGAATTAAATTGATATATGGTCCATGGGCATTTTTTTCGTAATGAATATAATCATTAAGGAAGAAGCAAAATGTAATTTGAAAGTTATTGCATGACAAATAGTCTTGGTAACAATAAGAGGAGCCTAATTCACATGAGGTGAATAGAATGTCTTATTATTTTAAAATTAAACAAGTTCACATTTGCATGGAATGCATACCATGATGAACGAGTCCTTTGACAGATGGATTTAAATGGATTTAGAGTTTTAATGGTGTTTATACTTGTTTGATTCAATCAATATACTAGGTTGTTTAGCCACATGTGTTAATTTCATGATCAATGTGTCAAAAAGTGTGTTTGGAGTTAAAAGAACGGCATTGCTAATGAGAAATGATGGGAGGCACGCTCTAATTTTGAATTCAACAATTAATATCAATAAGAAATGAAATTGAATATCAAGCACTCCATTGTTTGTTAAATTGAATGAATTAAATTGATATATGGTCCATGGGCATTTTTTTCGTAATGAATATAATCATTAAGGAAGAAGCAAAATGTAATTTGAAAGTTATTGCATGACAAATAGTCTTGGTAACAATAAGAGGAGCCTAATTCACATGAGGTGAATAGAATGTCTTATTATTTTAGAATTAAACAAGTTCACATTTGCATGGAATGCATACGATGATGAATGACTACTTTAACTGATGAATTTAAATGGATTTAGAGTTTTAATGGTGTTTATACTCGTTTGATTCAATCAATATACTAGGTTGTTTAGCCACATGTGTTAATTTCATGATCAATGTGTCAAAAAGTGTGTTTGGAGTCAAAAGAACGGCATTGCTAATGAGAAAATGATGGGAGGCACGCTCTAATTTTGAATTCAACAATTAATATCAATAAGAAATGAAATTGAATATCAAGCACTCCCATTGTTTGTTAAATTGAATGAATTAAATTGATATATGGTCCATGGGCAATTTTTTCGTAATGAATATAATCATTAAGGAAGAAGCAAAATGTAATTTGAAAGTTCTTGCATGACAAATAGTCTTGGTAACAATAAGAGGAGCCTAATTCACATGAGGTGAATAGAATGTCTTATTATTTTATAATTAAACAAGTTCACATTTGCATGGAATGCATACGATGATGAATTACTACTTTAACTGATGGATTTAAATGGATTTAGAGTTTTAATGGTATTTATACTTGTTTGAGTCAATCAATATACTAGGTTGCTTAGAGACAAGTGTTAATTTCAGAACCAAAGTTACAAAAAGTATTTTTGGAGTGGAAAAGAACAGCATTGCTAATGAGAAATGATGGGAGGCACTTTCTAATTTTGAATTCAACAATTAATTTCAAGAGGAAATGAAATTCACCATCAAGCACTCCATTGTTTGTTAAATTGAATGAATTGAATTGATAGACGGTCCATGGACATTTTTTTTGTAATGAATATAATCATTAAGGAAGAAGCAACATGTAATTTGAAAGTTATTGCATAACAAATAGTCTTGGTAACAATAAGAGGAGCCTAATTCACATGAGGTGAATAGAATGTCTTATTATTTTAGAATTAAACAAGTTCACATTTGCATGGAATGCATACCATGATGAACGACTCCTTTGACAGATGGATTTAAATGGATTTAGAGTTTTAATGGTGTTTATACTTGTTTGATTCAATCAATATACTAGGTTGTTTAGCCACATGTGTTAATTTCATGATCAATGTGTCAAAAAGTGTGTTTGGAGTCAAAAGAACGGCATTGCTAATGAGAAATGATGGGAGGCACGCTCTAATTTGGAATTCAACAATTAATATCAATAAGAAATGAAATTGAATATCAAGCACTCCATTGTTTGTTAAATTGAATGAATTAAATTGACATATGGTCCATGGGCATTTTTTTCGTAATGAATATAATCATTAAGGAAGAAGCAAAATGTAATTTCAAAGTTATTGCATGACAAATAGTCTTGGTAACAATAAGAGGAGCCTAATTCACATGAGGTGAATAGAATGTCTTATTATTTTAAAATTAAACAAGTTCACATTTGCATGGAATGCATACCATGATGAACGAGTCCTTTGACAGATGGATTTAAATGGATTTAGAGTTTTAATGGTGTTTATACTTGTTTGATTCAATCAATATACTAGGTTGTTTAGCCACATGTGTTAATTTCATGATCAATGTGTCAAAAAGTGTGTTTGGAGTTAAAAGAACGGCATTGCTAATGAGAAATGATGGGAGGCACGCTCTAATTTTGAATTCAACAATTAATATCAATAAAAAATGAAATTGAATATCAAGCACTCCATTGTTTGTTAAATTGAATGAATTAAATTGATATATGGTCCATGGGCAATTTTTTCGTAATGAATATAATCATTAAGGAAGAAGCAAAATGTAATTTGAAAGTTCTTGCATGACAAATAGTCTTGGTAACAATAAGAGGAGCCTAATTCACATGAGGTGAATAGAATGTCTTATTATTTTATAATTAAACAAGTTCACATTTGCATGGAATGCATACGATGATGAATGACTACTTTAACTGATGGATTTAAATGGATTTAGAGTTTTAATGGTATTTATACTTGTTTGAGTCAATCAATATACTAGGTTGCTTAGAGACAAGTGTTAATTTCAGAACCAAAGTTACAAAAAGTATTTTTGGAGTCAAAAGAACAGCATTGCTAATGAGAAATGATGGGAGGCACTTTCTAATTTTGAATTCAACAATTAATTTCAAGAGGAAATGAAATTCACCATCAAGCACTCATTGTTTGTTAAATTGAATGAATTGAATTGATAGACAGTCCATGGACATTTTTTTTGTAATGAATATAATCATTAAGGAAGAAGCAAAATGTAATTTGAAAGTTATTGCATAACAAATAGTCTTGGTAACAATAAGAGGAGCCTAATTCACATGAGGTGAATAGAATGTCTTATTATTTTAGAATTAAACAAGTTCACATTTGCATGGAATGCATACCATGATGAACGACTCCTTTGACAGATGGATTTAAATGGATTTAGAGTTTTAATGGTGTTTATACTTGTTTGATTCAATCAATATACTAGGTTGTTTAGCCACATGTGTTAATTTCATGATCAATGTGTCAAAAAGTGTGTTTGGAGTCAAAAGAACGGCATTGCTAATGAGAAATGATGGGAGGCACGCTCTAATTTTGAATTCAACAATTAATATCAATAAGAAATGAAATTGAATATCAAGCACTCCATTGTTTGTTAAATTGAATGAATTAAATTGACATATGGTCCATGGGCATTTTTTTCGTAATGAATATAATCATTAAGGAAGAAGCAAAATGTAATTTCAAAGTTATTGCATGACAAATAGTCTTGGTAACAATAAGAGGAGCCTAATTCACATGAGGTGAATAGAATGTCTTATTATTTTAAAATTAAACAAGTTCACATTTGCATGGAATGCATACCATGATGAACGAGTCATTTGACAGATGGATTTAAATGGATTTAGAGTTTTAATGGTGTTTATACTTGTTTGATTCAATCAATATACTAGGTTGTTTAGCCATATGTGTTAATTTCATGATCAATGTGTCAAAAAGTGTGTTTGGAGTTTTAAAAGAACGGCATTGCTAATGAGAAATGATGGGAGAGGCACGCTCTAATTTTGAATTCAACAATTAATATCAATAAAAAATGAAATTGAATATCAAGCACTCCATTGTTTGTTAAATTGAATGAATTAAATTGATATATGGTCCATGGGCATTTTTATCGTAATGAATATAATCATTAAGGAAGAAGCAAAATGTAATTTGAAAGTTATTGCATGACAAATAGTCTTGGTAACAATAAGAGGAGCCTAATTCACATGAGGTGAATAGAATGTCTTATTATTTTAGAATTAAACAAGTTCACATTTGCATGGAATGCATACGATGATGAATGACTACTTTAACTGATGAATTTAAATGGATTTAGTGTTTTAATGGTGTTTATACTCGTTTGATTCAATCAATATACTAGGTTGTTTAGCCACATGTGTTAATTTCATGATCAATGTGTCAAAAAGTGTGTTTGGAGTCAAAAGAACGGCATTGCTAATGAGAAATGATGGGAGGCACGCTCTAATTTTGAATTCAACAATTAATATCAATAAGAAATGAAATTGAAGATCAAGCACTCTATTGTTTGTTAAATTGAATGAATTGAATTGATAGATGGTCCATGGGCATTTTTTACGTAATGAATCTAATCATTGAGGAAGAAGCAAAATGTAATTTGAAAGTTATTGCATGACAAATAGTCTTGGTAACAATAAGAGGAGCCTAATTCACATGAGGTGAATAGAATGTCTTATTATTTTATAATTAAACAAGTTCACATTTGCATGGAATGCATACGATGATGAATGACTACTTTAACTGATGGATTTAAATGGATTTAGAGTTTTAATGGTATTTATACTTGTTTGAGTCAATCAATATACTAGGTTTCTTAGAGACAAGTGTTAATTTCAGAACCAAAGTTACAAAAAGTATTTTTGGAGTCAAAAGAACAGCATTGCTAATGAGAAATGATGGGAGGCACTTTCTAATTTTGAATTCAACAATTAATTTCAAGAGGAAATGAAATTCACCATCAAGCACTCCATTGTTTGTTAAATTGAATGAATTGAATTGATAGACGGTCCATGGACATTTTTTTTGTAATGAATATAATCATTAAGGAAGAAGCAAAATGTAATTTGAAAGTTATTGCATAACAAATAGTCTTGGTAACAAATAAGAGGAGCCTAATTCACATGAGGTGAATAGAATGTCTTATTATTTTAGAATTAAACAAGTTCACATTTGCATGGAATGCATACCATGATGAACGACTCCTTTGACAGATGGATTTAAATGGATTTAGAGTTTTAATGGTGTTTATACTTGTTTGATTCAATCAATATACTAGGTTGTTTAGCCACATGTGTTAATTTCATGATCAATGTGTCAAAAAGTGTGTTTGGAGTCAAAAGAACGGCATTGCTAATGAGAAATGATGGGAGGCACGCTCTAATTTTGAATTCAACAATTAATATCAATAAGAAATGAAATTGAATATCAAGCACTCCATTGTTTGTTAAATTGAATGAATTAAATTGACATATGGTCCATGGGCAATTTTTTCGTAATGAATATAATCATTAAGGAAGAAGCAAAATGTAATTTGAAAGTTCTTGCATGACAAATAGTCTTGGTAACAATAAGAGGAGCCTAATTCACATGAGGTGAATAGAATGTCTTATTATTTTATAATTAAACAAGTTCACATTTGCATGGAATGCATACGATGATGAATGACTACTTTAACTGATGGATTTAAATGGATTTAGAGTTTTAATGGTATTTATACTTGTTTGAGTCAATCAATATACTAGGTTGCTTAGAGACAAGTGTTAATTTCAGAACCAAAGTTACAAAAAGTATTTTTGGAGTGAAAAGAACAGCATTGCTAATGAGAAATGATGGGAGGCACTTTCTAATTTTGAATTCAACAATTAATTTCAAGAGGAAATGAAATTCACCATCAAGCACTCCATTGTTTGTTAAATTGAATGAATTGAATTGATAGACGGTCCATGGACATTTTTTTTGTAATGAATATAATCATTAAGGAAGAAGCAACATGTAATTTGAAAGTTATTGCATAACAAATAGTCTTGGTAACAATAAGAGGAGCCTAATTCACATGAGGTGAATAGAATGTCTTATTATTTTAGAATTAAACAAGGTCACATTTGCGTGGAATGTATACGATCATGAATGACTACTTTAACTGATGGATTTAAATGGATTTAGAGTTTTAATGGTATTTATACTTGTTTGATTCAATCAATATACTAGGTTGTTTAGCCACATGTGTTAATTTCATTATCCATGTGTCAAAAAGTGTATTGGGAGTTAAAAGAACAGCATTGCTAATGAAAAATGATGGGAGGCACTCTCTAATTTTGAATTGAACAATTATTATCAATAAGAAATGAAATTGAAGATCAAGCACTCTATTGTTTGTTAAATTGAATGAATTGAATTGATAGATGGTCCATGGGCATTTTTTACGTAATGAATCTAATCATTGAGGAAGAAGCAAAATGTAATTTGAAAGTTATTGCATGACAAATAGTCTTGGTAACAATAAGAGGAGCCTAATTCACATGAGGTGAATAGAATGTCTTATTATTTTAGAATTAAACAAGTTCACATTTGCATGGAATGCATACGATGATGAATGACTGCTTTAACTGATTGATTTAAATGGATTTAGAGTTTTAATGGTATTTATACTTGTTTGATTGAATCAATATACTAGGTTGTTCAGCCACATGTGTTAATTTCAGGACCAATGTGACAAAAACTATTTTTGGAGTCAAAAGAACAGCATTGCTAATGAGAAATGATGGGAGGCACTTTCTAATTTTGAATTCAACAATTAATATCAATAAGAAATGAAATTCAATATCAAGCACTCCATTGTTTGTTAAATTGAATGAATTGAATTGACAGATGGTCCATGTGCATTTTTTTCGTAATGAATATAATCATTAAGGAAGAAGCAAAATGTAATTTGAAAGTTATTGAATGAGAAATAGTCTTGGTAACAATAAGAGGAGCCTAATTCACATGAGGTGAATAGAATGTCTTATTATTTTAAAATTAAACAAGTTCATATTTGCATGGAATGCATACCATGATGAACGACTCCTTTGACAGATGGATTTAAATGGATTTAGAGTTTTAATGGTATTTATACTTGTTTGATTCAATCAATATACTAGGTTGTTTAGAGACAAGTGTTAATTTCAGGGCCAAAGTGACAAAAAGTATTTTTGGAGTCAAAAGAACAGCATTGCTAATGAGAAATAATGGGAGGCACTTTCTAATTTTGAATTCAACAATTAATATCAATAAGAAATGAAATTCAAGATCAAGCACTCCATTGTTTGATAAACTGAATGAAATGAATTGATAGATGGTCCATGGGCATTTTTTTTTCGTGATGAATATAATCATTAAGGAAGAAGCAAAATGACATTTGAAAGTTATTGCATGAGAAATAGTCTTGGTAACAATAAGAGGAGCCTAATTCACATGAGGTGAATAGAATGTCTTATTATTTCAGAATTAAACAAGTTCACATTTGCATGGAATGCATACCATGATTAACGACTCCTTTGACTGATGGATTTAAATGGATTTAGAGTTTTAATGGTGTTTATACTTGTTTGATTCAATCAATATACTAGGTTGTTTAGCCACATGTGTTAATTTCATGACCAATGTGTCAAAAAGTGTATTTGGAGTCAAAAGAACAGCATTGCTAATGAGAAATGATGGGAGGCACTTTCTAATTTTGAATTCAACAATTAATTTCAAGAGGAAATGAAATTCACTATCAAGCACTCCGTTGTTTGTTAAATTGAATGAATTGAATTGATAGACGGTGCATGGGCATTTTTTTTGTAATGAATATAACCATTCAGGAAGAAGCAAAATGTAATTTGAAAGTTATTGCATAACAAATAGTCTTGGTAACAATAAGAGGAGCCTAATTCACATGAGGTGAATAGAATGTCTTATTATTTTAGAATTAAACAAGTTCACATTTGCATGGAATGCATACCATGATGAACGACTCCTTTGACAGATGGATTTAAATGGATTTAGAGTTTTAATGGTGTTTATACTTGTTTGATTTAATCAATATACTAGGTCGTTTAGCGACATGTGTTCATTTCATGATCAATGTGTCAAAAAGTGTATTTGGAGTCAAAAGAACAGCATTGCTAACGAGAAATAATGGGAGGCATTCGCTAATTTTGAATTCAACAATTAATATCAATAAGAAATGAAATTGAAGATCAAGCACTGCATTGTTTGTTAAATTGAATGAATTGAATTGATAGATGGTCCATGGGCATTGTTTTCGTAATGAATATAAACATTAAGAAAGAAGCAAAATGTAATTTGAAAGTTATTGCATGACAAATAGTCTTGGTAAGAATAAGAGGAGCCTAATTCACATGAGGTGAATAGAATGTCTTATTATTTTAGAATTAAACAAGTTCACATTTGCATCGAATGCATACGATGATGAATGACTACTTTGACTGATGGATTTAAATGGATTTAGAGTTTTAATGGTATTTATACTTGTTTCATTCAATCAATATACTAGGATGTTTAGCCACATGTGTTAATTTCATGATCAATGTGTCAAAAATTGTGTTTGGAGTCAAAAGAACAACATTGCTAATGAGGAAATGATGGGAGGCACTTTCTAATTTTGAATTCAACAATTAATTTCATGAGGAAATGAAATTCACTATCAAGCACTCCATTGTTTACCAAATTGAATGAATTGAATTGATAGACGGTCCATGGGCATTTGTTTTGTAATGAATATAATTATTAAGGAAGAAGCAAAATGTAATTTGAAAGTTCTTGCATAACAAATAGTCTTGGTAACAATAAGAGGAGCCTGATTCACATGAGGTGAATAGAATGTCTTATTATTTTAGAATTAAACAAGTTCACATTTGCATGGAATGCATACGATGATGAATGACTACTTTGACTGATGGATTTAAATGGATTTAGAGTTTTAATGGTCTTTATACTTGTTTTATTCAATCAATATACTAGGTTGTTTAGCCATATGTGTTAATTTCATAATCAATGTGTCAAAAAGTGTGTTTGGAGTCAAAAGAGCGGCATTGCTAATGAGAAATGATGGGAGGCACTCTCTAATTTTGAATTCAACAATTAATATCAATAAGAAATGAAATTCAAGATCAAGCACTCCATTGTTTGATAAACTAAATGAATTGAATTGATAGATGGTCCATGGGCATTTTTTTCATAATGAATATAATCATTAAGGAAGAAGCAAAATGACATTTGAAAGTTATTGCATGAGAAATAGTCTTGGTAACAATAAGAGGAGCCTAATTCACATGAGGTCAATAGAATATCTTATTATTTCGGAATTAAACAAGTTCACATTTGCATGGAATGCATACGATGATGAATGACTAATTTAACTGATGGATTTAAATGGATTTAGAGTTTTAATGGTCTTTATACTTGTTTGATTCAATCAATATATTAGGTTGTTTAGCCACATGTGCTAATTTCATGATCAATGTGTCAAAAAGTGTGTTTGGAGTCAAAAGAACAGCATTGCTAAAGAGAAATGATGGGAGGCACTCTCTAAGTTTGAATTCAACAATTAATATCAAGAAGAAATGAAATTGAAGATCAAGCACTCCATTGTTTGTTAAATTGAATGAACTGAGTTGATAGATGGTCCATGGGCATTGTTTTCGTAATGAATATAATCATTGAGTAAGAAGCAAAATGGAATTTGAAAGTTATTGCATAACAAATAGTCTTGGTAACTATAAGAGGAGCCTAATTCACATGAGGTCAATAGAATGTCTTATTATTTCAGAATTAAACAAGTTCACATTTGGATCGAATGCATACCATGATGAACGACTCATTTCACTGATGGATTTAAATGGATTTAGAGTTTTAATGGTGTTTATATTTGTTTGATTCAATCAATATACTAGGTTGTTTAGCCAAATGTGTTAATTTCATGATCAATGTGTCAAAAACTGTGTTTGGAGTCAAAAGAACAGCGTTGCTAATGAGAAATGATGGGAGACACTTTCAAATTTTCAATTCAACAATTAATTTCAAGAGGAAATGAAATTCACCATCAAGCACTCCATTGTTTGTTAAATTGAATGAATTGAATTGATAGATGGTCCATGGGCAATTTTTTCGTAATGAATATAATCATTAAGGAAGAAGCAAAATGTAATTTGAAAGTTCTTGCATGACAAATAGTCTTGGTAACAATAAGAGCAGCCTAATTTACATGTGGTTAATAAAATTTCTTATTATTTTAGAATTAAACAAGTTCACATTTGCATGGAATGCATACGATGATGAATGACTACTTTAACTGATGGATTTAAATGGATTTGGAGTTTTAATGGTATTTATACTTGTTTGATTCAATCAATATACTAGGTTGTTTAGCCACATGTGTTAATTTCGTGATCAATATGTCAAAAAGGGTGTTTGGAGTCAAAAGAACGGCATTGCTAATGAGAAATGATGGGAGGCACTCTCTAATTTTGAATTCAACAATTAATATCAATAAGAAATGAAATTGAAGATCAAGCACTTCATTGTTTGTTAAATTGAATGAATTGATTTGATAGATGGTCCATGGGCATTTTATTCGTAATGAATCTAATCATTAAGGAAGAAGCAAAATGTAATTTGAAAGTTATTGCAAGAGAAATAGTCTTGGTAATAATAAGAGGAGCCTAATTCACATGAGGTCAATAGAATGTCTTATTATTTCATAATTAAACAAGTTCACATTTGCATGGAATGCATACCATGATGAACGACTCCTTTCACTGATAGATTTAAATGGATTTAGAGTTTTAATGGTGTTTATACTTGTTTGATTCAATCAATATATATACTAGGTTGCTAGGCAAATGTGTTAATTTCATGATCAATATCTCAAAAAGTGTGTTTGGAGTCAAAAGAATAGCATTGCTAATGAGAAATGATGGGAGGCACTTTCTAACTTCAAATTCAACAATTAATATCAAGAAGAAATGAAATTCAAGATCGAGCACTCCATTGTTTGTTAAATTGAATGATTTGAATTGAAAGACGGTCCTTGGGCATTTTTTTCGTAATGAATATAATCATTAAGAAAGAAGCAAAAGGTAATTTGAAATTTATTGCATAACAAATAGTCTTGGTAACTATAAGAGGAGCCTTATTCCCATGAGGTGAATAGAATGTCTTATTATTTTAGAATTAAACAAGTTCACATTTGCATGGAATGCATATGATGATGAATGACTACTTTAACTGATGGATTTAAATGGATTTAAAGTTTTAATGGTATTTATACTTGTTTCATTCAATCAATATACTAGGTTGTTTAACCACATGTGTTAATTTCATGATCAATGTGTCAAAAAGTGTGTTTGGAGTCAAAAGAACGGCATTGCTAATGAGAAATGATGGGAGGCACTCTCTAATTTTGAATTCAACAATTAATATCAATAAGAAATGAAATTGAAGATCAAGCACTCCATTGTTTGTTAAATTGAATGAATTGAATTGATAGATGGTCCATGGGCATTGTTTTCGTAATGAATATAATCATTAAGGAAGAAGCAAAATGTAATTTGAAAGTTATTGCATAAAAAATAGTCTTGGTAACTATAAGAGGAGCCTAATTCACATGAGGTCAGTAGAATGTCTTAGTATTTCAGAATTAAACAAGTTCACATTTGCATGGAATGCATACCATGATGAACGACTCCTTTCACTGATGGATTTAAATGGATTTAGAGTTTTAATGGTGTTTATACTTGTTTGATTCAATCAATATAATAGGTTGTTCAGCCAAATGTGTTAATTTCATGATCAATGTGTCAAAAACTGTGTTCGGAGTCAAAAGAACAGCATTGCTAATGAGAAATGATGGGAGGCACTTTCTAATTTTGAATTCAACAATTAATATCAATAAGAAATGAAATTCAAGATCAAGCACTCCATTGTTTGATAAACTGAATGAATTGAATTGATAGATGGTCCATGGGCATTTTTTTCGTAATGAATATTATCATGAAGGAAGAAGCAAAATGACATTTGAAAGTTATTGCATGAGAAATAGTCTTGGTAACAATAAGAGGAGCCTAATTCACATGAGGTGAATAGAATGTCTTTTTATTTCAGAATTAAACAAGTTCACATTTGCATGGAATGCATACTATGATGAACGACTCCTTTGACTGATGGATTTAAATGGATTTAGAGTTTTAATGGTGTTTATACTTGTTTGATTCAATCAATATACTTGGTTGTTTAGCCACATGAGTTAATTTCATGATCAATGTCTCAAAAAGTGTATTTGGAGTCAAAAGAACAGCATTGCTAACGAGAAATGATGGGAGGCACTCTCTAACTTCGAATTCAACAATTAATATCAAGAAGAAATGAAATTCAAGATCGAGCACTCCATTGTTTGTTAAATTCAATGATTTGAATTGAAAGACGGTCCTTGGGCATTTTTTTCGTAATGAATATAATCATTAAGAAAGAAGCAAAAGGTAATTTGAAAGTTATTGCATAACAAATAGTCTTGGTAACTATAAGAGGAGCCTAATTCCCATGAGGTGAATAGAATGTCTTATTATTTTAGAATTAAACAAGTTCACATTTGCATGGAATGCATATGATGATGAATGACTACTTTAACTGATGGATTTAAATGGATTTAGAGTTTTAATGGTATTTATACTTGTTTCATTCAATCAATATACTAGGTTGTTTAACCACATGTGTTAATTTCATGATCAATGTGTCAAAAAGTGTGTTTGGAGTCAAAAGAACGGCATTGCTAAGGAGAAATGATGGGAGGCACTCTCTAATTTTGAATTCAACAATTAATATCAATAAGAAATGAAATTGAAGATCAAGCACTCCATTGTTTGTTAAATTGAATGAATTGAATTGATAGATGGTCCATGGGCATTGTTTTCGTAATGAATATAATCATTAAGGAAGAAGCAAAATGTAATTTGAAAGTTATTGCATAAAAAATAGTCTTGGTAACTATAAGAGGAGCCTAATTCACATGAGGTCAGTAGAATGTCTTAGTATTTTAGAATTAAACAAGTTCACATTTGCATGGAATGCATACCATGATGAACGACTCCTTTCACTGATGGATTTAAATGGATTTAGAGTTTTAATGGTGTTTATACTTGTTTGATTCAATCAATATAATAGGTTGTTCAGCCAAATGTGTTAATTTCATGATCAATGTGTCAAAAACTGTGTTTGGAGTCAAAAGAACAGCATTGCTAATGAGAAATGATGGGAGGCACTTTCTAATTTTGAATTCAACAATGAATTTCAAGAGGAAATGAAATTCATTATCAAGCACTCCATTGTTTGTTAAAATGAATGAATTGAATTGATAGATGGTCCATGGGCAATTTTTTCGTAATGAATATAATCATTAAGGAAGAAGCAAAATGTAATTTGAAAGTTATTGCATGACAAATAGTCTTGGTAACAATAAGAGGAGCCTAATTCACATGAGGTGAATAGAATCTCTTATTATTTTAGAATTAAACAAGTTCACATTTGCATGGAATGCATACGATGATGAATGGCTACTTTGACTAATGGATTTAAATGGATTTAGAGTTTTAATGGTATTTATACTTGTTTGATTCAATCAATATACTAGGTTGTTCGGAGACAAGTGTTAATTTCAGGACCAAAGTGACAAAAAGTATTTTTAGAGTCAAAAGAACAGCATTGCTAATGAGAAATGATGGGTGGCACTTTCTAATTTTGAATTCAACAATTAATATCAATAAGAAATGAAATTCAAGATCAAGCACTCCATTGTTTGATAAACTGAATGAATTGAATTGATAGATGGTCCATGGGCATTTTTTTCGTAATGAATATTATCATTAAGGAAGAAGCAAAATGACATTTGAAAGTTATTGCATGAGAAATAGTCTTGGTAACAATAAGAGGAGCCTAATTCACATGAGGTGAATAGAATGTCTTATTATTTCAGAATTAAACAAGTTCACATTTGCATGGAATGCATACTATGATGAACGACTCCTTTGACTGATGGATTTAAATGGATTTAGAGTTTTAATGGTGTTTATACTTGTTTGATTCAATCAATATACTAGGTTGTTTAGCCACATGAGTTAATTTCATGATCAATGTCTCAAAAAGTGTATTTGGAGTCAAAAGCGCAGCATTGCTAACGAGAAATGATGGGAGGCACTCTCTAACTTCGAATTCAACAATTAATATCAAGAAGAAATGAAATTCAAGATCGAGCACTCCATTGTTTGTTAAATTCAATGATTTGAATTGAAAGACGGTCCTAGGGCATTTTTTTCGTAATGAATATAATCATTAAGAAAGAAGCAAAAGGTAATTTGAAAGTTATTGCATAACAAATAGTCTTGGAAACTATAAGAGGAGCCTAATTCACATGAGGTGAATAGAATATCTTATTATTTTAGAATTAAACAAGTTCACATTTGCATGGAATGCATATGATGATGAATGACTACTTTAACTGATGGATTCAAATGGATTTAGAGTTTTAATGGTATTTATACTTGTTTCATTCAATCAATATACTAGGTTGTTTAGCCACATGTGTTAATTTCATGATCAATGTGTCAAAAAGTGTGTTTGGAGTCAAAAGAACAGCATTGCTAATGAGAAATGATGGGAGGCACTCTCTAATTTTGAATTCAACAATTAATATCAATAAGAAATGAAATTGAAGATCAAGCACTCCATTGTTTGTTAAATTGAATGAATTGAATTGATAGATGGTCTATGGGCAATTTTTTCATAATGAATATAATCATTAAGGAAGAAGCAAAATGACATTTCAAAGTTATTGCTTGAGAAATAGTCTTGGTAACAATAAGTGGAGCCTAATTCACATGACGTGAATAGAATGTCTTATTATTTTAGAATTAAACAAGTTCACATTTGCATGGAATGCATAACATGATGAACGACTCCTTTGACTGATGGATTTAAATGGATTTAGAGTTTTAATGGTGTTTATACTTGTTTGATTCAATCAATATACTAGGTTGTTTAGCCACATGAGTTAATTTCATGATCAATGTGTCAAAAAGTGTATTTGGAGTCAAAAGAACAGCATTGCTAACGAGAAATGATGGGAGGCACTCTCTAATTTTGAATTCAATAATTAATATCAATAAGAAATGAAATTCAAGATCAAGCACTCCATTGTTTGCTAAATTGAATGAATTGAATTGTTAGACGGTCCTTGGGCATTTTTTTCGTAATGAATATAATCATCAAGAAAGAAGCAAAATGTAATTTGAAAGTTATTACATGACAAATAGTCTTGGTAAGAATAAGAGGAGCCTAATTCACATGAGGTGAATAGAATGTCTTATTATTTTAGAATTAAACAAGTTCACATTTGCATCGAATGCATACGACGATGAATGACTACTTTGGCAGATGGATTTAAATGGATTTAGAGTTTTAATGGTATTTATGCTTGTTTCATTCAATCAATATACTAGGTTGTTTAGCCACATGTGTTAATTTCAAGATCAATGTGTCAAAAAGTGTGTTTGGAGTCAAACGAACAGCATTGCTAATGAGAAATGATGGGAGGCACTCTCTAAGTTTGAATTCGACAATTAATATCAAGAGGAAATGAAATTGATGATCAAGCACTCCATTGTTTGTTAAATTGAATGAACTGAATTGATAGATGGTCCATGGGCATTGTTTTCGCAATGAATAATGTAATTTGAAAGATATTGCATAACAAATAGTCTTGGTAACTATAAGAGGAGCCTAATTCACATGAGGTCAATAGAATGTCTTATTATTTCAGAATTAAACAAGTTCACATTTGCATGGAATGCATACCATGATGATCGACTCTTTTCACTGATGGATTTAAATGGATTTAGAGTTTTAATGGTATTTATACTAGTTTGATTCAATCAATATACTAGGTTGTTTAGCCACATGTGTTAATTTCGTGATCAATATGTCAAAAAGTGTGTTTGGAGTCAGAAGAACGGCATTGCTAATGAGAAATGATGGGAGGCACTCTCTAATTTTGAATTCAACAATTAATATCAATAAGAAATGAAATTGAAGATCAAGCATTCCATTGTTTGTTAAATTGAATGAATTGAATTGATAGATGGTCCATGGGCATTTTATTCGTAATGAATCTAATCATTAAGGAAGAAGCAAAATGTACTTTGAAAGATATTGCATCACAAATAGTCTTGGTAACAATAAGAGGAGCCTAATTCACTTGAGGTGAATAGAATGTCTTATTATTTCACAATTAAACAAGTTCACTTTTGCATGGAATGCATAATATGATGAACGACTCCTTTGACTGATGGATTTAAATGGATTTAGAGTTTTAATGGTGTTTATACTTGTTTGATTCAATCAATATACTAGGTTGCTAGGCAAATGTTTTAATTTCATGATCAATGTCTCAAAAAGTGTGTTTGGAGTCAAAAGAACAGCATTGCTAATGAGAAATGATGGGAGGCACTTTCTAATTTCGAATTCAATAATTAATATCAAGAAGAAATGAAATTCAAGATCAAGCACTCCATTGTTTGTTAAATTGAATGATTTGAATTGAAAGACGGTCCTTGGGCATTTTTTTCGTAATGAATATTAGCATTAAGAAAGAAACAAAAGGTAATTTGAAAGTTATTGCATAACAAATAGTCTTGGTAACAATAAGAGGAGCCTAATTCACATGAGGTGAATAGAATGTCTTATTATTTTAGAATTAAACAAGTTCACATTTGCATGGAATGCATATGATGATGAATGACTACTTTAACTGATAGATTTAAATGGATTTAGAGTTTTAATGGTCTTTATACTTGTTTGATTCAATCAATATACTAGGTTGTTTAGCCACATGTGTTAATTTCATGATCAATGTGTCAAAAAGTGTGTTTGGAGTCAACAGAACGACATTGCTAATGAGGAATGATGGGAGGCACTCTCTAATTTTGAATTCAACAATTAATATCAATAAGAAATGAAATTGAAGATCAAGCACTCCATTGTTTGTTAAATTGAATGAATTGAATTGATAGATGGTCCATGGGCATTGTTTTTGTAATGAATATAATTATTAAGGAAGAAGCAAAATGTTATTTGAAAGTTATTGCATAACAAATAGTCTTGGTAACTACAAGAGGAGCCTAATTCACATGAGGTCAGTAGAATGTCTTATTATTTCAGAATTAAATAAGTTCACATTTGCATGGAATGCATACCGTGATGAACGACTACTTTAATTGATGGATTTAAATGGATTTAGAGTTTTAATGGTCTTTATACTTGTTTGATTCAATCAATATACTAGGTTGTTTAGCCACATGTGTTAATTTCATGATTAATGTGTCAAAAAGTGTGTTTGAAGTCAAAAGAACGGCATTGCTAATGAGAAATGATGGGAGGCACTTTCTAATTTTGAATTCAACAATTAATTTCAAGAGGAAATGAAATTCACTATCAAGCACTCCATTGTTTGTTAAATTGAATGAATTGAATTGATAGATGGTCCATGGGCAATTTTTTCGTAATGAATATAATCATTAAGGAAGAAGCAAAATGTAATTTGAAAGTTATTGCATGACAAATAGTCTTGGTAACAATAAGAGGAGCCTAATTCACATGAGGTGAATAGAATCTCTTATTATTTTAGAATTAAACAAGTTCACATTTGCATGGAATGCATACGATGATGAATGACTACTTTAACTGATGGATTTAAATGGATTTGGAGTTTTAATGGTATTTGTACTTGTTTGATTCAATCAATATACTAGGTTGTTCAGCCACATGTGTTAATTTATTGATCAATGTGTCAAAAAGTGTGATTGGAGTCAAAAGAACGGCATTGCTAATGAGAAATGATAGGAGGCACTCTCTAATTTTGAATTCAACAATTAATATCAATAAGAAATGAAATTGAAGATCAAGCACTCCATTGTTTGTTAAATTGAATGAATTGAATTGATAGATGGTCGATGGGCAATTTTTTCGTAATGAATATAATCATTAAGGAAGAAGCAAAATGACATTTCAAAGTTATTGCATGAGAAATAGTCTTGGTAACAATAAGAGGAGCCTAATTCACATAACGTGAATAGAATGTGTTATTATTTCAGAATTAAACAAGTTCACATTTGCATGGAATGCATAACATGATGAACGACTCCTTTGACTGATGGATTTAAATGGATTTAGAGTTTTAATGGTGTTTATACTTGTTGGATTCAATCAATATACTAGGTTGTTTAGCCACATGAGTTAATTTCATGATCAATGTGTCAAAAAGTGTATTTGGAGTCAAAAGAACAGCATTGCTAACGAGAAATGATGGGAGGCACTCTCTAATTTTGAATTCAATAATTAATATCAATAAGAAATGAAATTCAAGATCAAGCACTCCATTGTTTGCTAAATTGAATGAATTGAATTGTTAGACGGTCCTTGGGCATTTTTTTTGTAATGAATATAATCATTAAGAAAGAAGCAAAATGTAATTTGAAAGTTATTGCATGACAAATAGTCTTGGTAAGAATAAGAGGAGCCTAATTCACATGAGGTGAATAGAATGTCTTATTATTTTAGAATTAAACAAGTTCACATTTGCATGGAATGCATACGATGATGAATGACTACTTTGGCAGATGGATTTAAATGGATTTAGAGTTTTAATGGTATTTATACTTGTTTCATTCAATCAATATACTAGGTTGTTTAGCCACATGTGTTAATTTCATGATCAATGTGTCAAAAAGTGTGTTTGGAGCCAAACGAACAGCATTGCTAATGAGAAATGATGGGAGGCACTCTCTAAGTTTGAATTCGACAATTAATATCAAGAGGAAATGAAATTGATGATCAAGCACTCCATTGTTTGTTAAATTGAATGAACTGAATTGATAGATGGTCCATGGGCATTCTTTTCGCAATGAATAATGTTATTTGAAAGTTATTGCATAACAAATAGTCTTGGTAACTATAAGAGGTGCCTAATTCACATGAGGTCAATAAAATGTCTTATTATTTCAGAATTAAACAAGTTCACATTTGCATGGAATGCATACCATGATGAACGACTCCTTTCACTGAAGGATTTAAATGGATTTAGAGTTTTAATGGTGTTTATGCTTGTTTGATTCAATCAATATATTAGGTTGTTTAGCCAAATGTGTTAATTTCATGATCAATGTGTCAAAAACTGTGTTTGGAGTCAAAAGAACACATTGCTAATGAGAAATGATGGGAGGCACTTTCTAATTTTGAATTCAACAATTAATTTCAAGAGGGAATGAAATTCACTATCAAGCACTCCATTGTTTGTTAAATTGAATGAATTGAATTGATAGATGGTCCATGGGCAATTTTTTCGTAATGAATATAATCATTAAGGAAGAAGCAAAATGTAATTTGAAAGTTATTGCATGACAAATAGTCTTGGTAACAATAAGAGGAGCCTAATTCACTTGAGGTGAATAGAATCTCTTATTATTTTTGAATTAAACAAGTTCACATTTGCATGGATGGCATACGATGATGAATGACTACTTTAACTGATGGATTTAAATGGATTTAGAGTTTTAATGGTATTTATACTTGTTTGATTCAATCAATATACTAGGTTGTTGAGAGACAAGCGTTAATTTCAGGACCAAAGTGACAAAAAGTATTTTTGGAGTCAAAAGAATAGCATTGCTAATCAGAAATGATGGGAGGCACTTTCTAATTTTGAATTCAACAATTAATATCAATAAGAAATGAAATTCAAGATCAAGCACTCCATTGTTTGATAAATTGAATGAATTGAATTGATAGATGGTCAATGGGCATTTTTTTCGTAATGAATATAATCATTAAGGAAGAAGCAAAATGTAATTTGAAAGTTATTGCATAACAAATAGTCTTGGTAACTATAAGAGGAGCCTAATTCACATGAGGTCAATAGAATGTCTTATTATTTAAGAATTAAACAAGTTCACATTTGCATGGAATGCATACCATGATGAACGACTCCTGTCACTGATGGATTTAAATGGATTTAGAGTTTCAATGGTGTTTATACTTGTTTGATTCAATCAATATACTAGGTTGTTCAGCCAAATGTGTTAATTTCATGATCAATGTGTCAAAAACTGTGTTTGGAGTCAAAAGAACAGCATAGCTAATGAGAAATGATGGGAGGCACTTTCTAATTTCGAATTCAACAATTAATATCAAGAAGAAATGAAATTCAAGATCAAGCACTCCATTGTTTGTTAAATTGAATGATTTGAATTGAAAGACGGTCCTTGGGCATTTTTTTCATAATGAATATAATCATTAAGAAAGAAGAAAAAGGTCATTTGAAAGTTATTGCATAACAAATAGTCTTGGTAACTATAAGAGGAGCCTAATTCACATGAGGTGAATAGAATGTCTTATTATTTTAGAATTAAACAAGTTCACATTTGCATGGAATGCATAGGATGATGAATGACTATTATAACTGATGAATTTAGAGTTTTAATGGTCTTTATACTTGTTTGATTCAATCAATATACTAGGTTGTTTAGCCACATGTGTTAATTTCATGATCAATGTGTCAAAAAGTGTGTTTAGAGTCAAAAGAACGGCATTGCTAACGAGAAATGATGGGAGGCACTCTCTAATTTTGAATTCAACAATTAATATCAATAAGAAATAAAATTGAAGATCAAGCACTCCATTGTTTGTTAAATTGAATGAATTGAATTGATAGATGGTCCATGGGCATTGTTTTCGTAATGAATATAATAATTAAGGAAGAAGCAAAATGTAATTTGAAAGTTATTGCATAAGAAATAGTCTTGAAAGCTATAAGAGGAGCCTAATTCACATGAGGTCAATAAAATGTCTTATTATTTCAGAATTAAACAAGTTCACATTTGCATCGAATGCATACCATGATGAACGACTCCTTTGACTGATGGATTTAAATGGATTTAGAGTTTTAATGGCGTTTATATTTGTTTGATTCAATCAATATACTAGGTTGTTTAGCCAAATGTGTTAATTTCATGATCAATGTGTCAAAAACTGTGTTTGGAGTCAAAAGAACAGCGTTGCTAATGAGAAATGATGGGAGGCACTTTGAAATTTTCAATTCAACAATTAATTTCAAGAGGAAATGAAATTCACTATCAAGCACTCCATTGTTTGTTAAATTGAATGAATTGAATTGATAGATGGTCCATGGGCAATTTTTTCGTAATGAATATAATCATTAAGGAAGAAGCAAAATGTAATTTGAAAGTTATTGCATGACAAATAGTCTTGGTAACAATAAGAGCAGTCTAATTTACATGAGGTGAATAAAATGTCTTATTATTTTAGAATTAAAAAAGTTCACATTTGCATCGAATGCATACGATGATGAATGACTACTTTAACTGATGGATTTAAATGGATTTAGAGTTTTAATGGTATTTATACTTGTTTGATTCAATCAATATACTAGGTTGTTTAGCCACATGTGTTAATTTCGTGATCAATATGTCAAAAAGGGTGTTTGGAGTCAAAAGAACGGCATTGCTAATGAGAAATGATGGGAGGCACTCTCTAATTTTGAATTCAACAATTAATATCAATAAGAAATGAAATTGAAGATCAAGCACTTCATTGTTTGTTAAATTGAATGAATTGAATTGATAGATGGTCCACGGGCATTTTATTCGTAATGAATCTAATCATTAAGGAAGAAGCAAAATGTAATTTGAAAGTTATTGCATGAGAAATAGTCTTGGTAACAATAAGAGGAGCCTAATTCACATGAGGTGAATAGAATGTCTTATTATTTCAGAATTAAACAAGTTCACATTTGCATGGAATGCATACCATGATGAACGACTCCTTTCACTGAAGGATTTAAATGGATTTAGAGTTTTAATGGTGTTTATACTTGTTTGATTCAATCAATATACTATGTTGTTCAGCAAAATGTGTTAATTTCATGATCAATGTGTCAAAAACTGTGTTTGGAGTCAAAAGAACACATTGCTAATGAGAAATGATGGGAGGCAATTTCTAATTTTGAATTCAACAATTAATTTCAAGAGGAAATGAAATTCACTATCAAGCACTCCATTGTTTGTTAAATTGAATGAATTGAATTGATAGATGGTCCATGGGCAATTTTCTCGTAATGAATATAATCATTAAGGAAGAAGCAAAATGTAATTTGAAAGTTATTGCATGACAAATAGTCTTGGTAACAATAAGAGGAGCCTAATTCACATGAGGTGAATAGAATCTCTTATTATTTTAGAATTAAACAAGTTCACATTTGCATGGAATGCATACGATGATGAATGACTACTTTAACTGATGGATTTAAATGGATTTAGAGTTTTAATGGTATTTAAACTTGTTTGATTCAATCAATATACTAGGTTGTTTAGAGATAAGTGTTAATTTCAGGACCAAAGTGACAAAAAGTATTTTTGGAGTCAAAAGAACAGCATTGCTAATGAGAAATGATGGGAGGCACTTTCTAATTTTGAATTCAACAATTAATATCAATAAGAAATGAAATTCAAGATCAAGCACTCCATTGTTTGATAAACTGAATGAATTGAATTGATAGATGGTCCATGGGCATTTTTTTCATAATGAATATAATCATTAAGGAAGAAGCAAAATGACATTTGAAAGTTATTGCATGAGAAATTGTCTTGGTAACAATAAGAGGAGCCTAATTCACATGAGGTGAATAGAATGTCTTATTATTTCAGAATTAAACAAGTTCACATTTGCATGGAATGCATACAATGATGAATGACTACTTTCACTGATGGATTTAAATGGATTTAGAGTTTTAATGGTCTTTATACTTGTTTGATTCAATCAACATACTAGGTTGTTTTGCCACATGTGTTAATTTCGTGACCAATGTGTCAAAAAGTGTGTTTGGAGTCAAATGAACGGCATTGCTAATGAGAAATGATGGGAGGCACTCTTTAATTTTGAATTCAACAATTAATATCAATAAGAAATGAAATTGAAGATCAAGCACTCCATTGTTTGTTAAATTGAATGAATTGAATTGATAGATGGTCCATGGGCAATTTTTTCGTAATGAATATAATCATTAAGGAAGAAGCAAAATGTAATTTGAAAGTTATTGCATAACAAATAGTCTTGGTAACTATAAGAGGAGCCTAATTCACATGAGGTCAATAGAATGTCTTATTATTTCAGAATTAAACAAGTTCACTTTTGCATGGAATGCATACCATGATGAACGACTCCTGTCACTAATGGATTTAAATGGATTTAGAGTTTCAATGGTGTTTATACTTGTTTGATTCAATCAATATGCTAGGTTGTTCAGCCAAATGTGTTAATTTCATGATCAATGTCTCAAAAAGTGTGTTTGGAGTCAAAAGAACAGCATTGCTAATGAGAAATGATGGGAGGCACTTTGTAATTTCGAATTCAACAATTAATATCAAGAAGAAATGAAATTCAAGATCAGGCACTCCATTGTTTGTTAAATTGAATGATTTGAATTGAAAGACGGTCCTTGGGCATTTTTTTCGTAATGAATATAATCATTAAGAAAGAAGAAAAAGGTAATTTGAAAGTTATTGCATAACAAATAGTCTTGGTAACTATAAGAGGAGCCTAATTCACATGAGGTGAATAGAATGTCTTATTATTTTAGAATTAAACAAGTTCACATTTGCATGGAATGCATACCATGATGAACGACTCCTTTCACTGATGGATTTAAATGGATTTAGAGTTTTAATGGTGTTTATACTTGTTTGATTCAATCAATATACTAGGTTGTTTAGCCAAATGTGTTAATTTATTGATCAATGTGTCAAAAACTGTGTTTGGAGTCAAAACAATAGCATTGCTAATGAGAAATGACGGGGGGCACTTTCTAATTTTGAATTCAACAATTAATTTCAAGAGGAAATGAAATTCACTATCAAGTACTCCATTGTTTGTTAAATTGAATGAATTGAATTGATGGATGGTCCATGGGCAATTTTTTGGTAATGAATATAATCATTAAGGAAGAAGCAAAATGTAGTTTGAAAGTTATTGCATGACAAATAGTCTTGGTAACAATAAGAGGAGCCTAATTCACATGAGGTGAATAGAATCTCTTATTATTTTAGAATTAAACAAGTTCACATTTGCATGGAATGCATACGATGATGAATGACTACTTTAACTGATGGATTTAAATGGATTTAGAGTTTTAATGATATTTATACTTGTTTGATTCAATCAATATACTAGGTTGTTTAGAGACAAGTGTTAATTTCAGGACCAAAGTGACAAAAAGTGTTTTTGGTGTCAAAAGAATATCATTGCTAATGAGAAATGATGGGAGGCACTTTCTAATTTTGAATTCAACAATGGATATCAATAAGAAATGAAATTGAAGATCAAGCACTCCATTGTTTGTTAAATTGAATGAATTGAATTGATAGATGGTCCATGGGCATTGTTTTCGTAATGAATATAATGATTAAGGAAGAAGCAAAATGTAATTTGAAAGTTATTGCATCACAAATAGTCTTGGTAACAATAAGAGAAGCCTAATTCACATGAGGTGAATAGAATGTCTTATTATTTCAGAATTAAACAAGCTCACTTTTGAATGGAATGCATAATATGATGAACGACTCCTTTGACTGATGGGTTTAAATGGATTATAGTTTTAATGGTGTTTATACATGTTTGATTCAATCAATATACTAGGTTGCTAGCCAAATGTGTTAATTTCATGATCAATGTCTCAAAAAGTGTGTTTGGAGTCAAAAGAACAGCATTGCTAATGAGAAATGATGGGAGGCACTTTGTAATTTCGAATTCAACAATTAATATCAAGAAGAAATGAAATTCAAGATCAAGCACTCCATTGTTTGTTAAATTGAATGATTTGAATTGAAAGACGGTCCTTGGGCATTTTTTTCGTAATGAATATAATCATTAAGAATGAAGAAAAAGGTAATTTGAAAGTTATTGCATAACAAATAGTCTTGGTAACAATAAGAGGAGCCTAATTCCCATGAGGTGAATAGAATGTCTTATTATTTTAGAATTAAACAAGTTCAAATTTGCATGGAATGCATACGATGATGAATGACTACTTTAACTTATGGATTTAAATGGATTTACAGTTTTAATGGTCTTCATCCTTGTTTGATTCAATCAATATACTAGGTTGTTTAGCCACATGTGTTAATTTCATGATCAATGTGTCAAAAAGTGTGTTTGGATTCAAAAGAACAGCATTGCTAATGAGAAATGATGGGAGGCACTCTCTAAGTTTGAATTCAACAATTAATATCAAGAAGAAATGAAATTGAAGATCAAGCACTCCATTGTTTGTTAAATTGAATGAACTGAATTGATAGATGGTCCATGGGCATTGTTTTCGTAATGAATATAATCATTAAGGAAGAAGCAAAATGTAATTTGAAAGTTATTGCATGACAAATAGTCTTGGTAATAATAAGAGGAGCCTAATTCACATGAGGTGAATAGAATGTCTTATTATTTTAGAATTAAACAAGTTCACATTTGCATGGAATGCATACGATGATGAATGAGTACTTTAACTGATGGATTTAAATGGATTTAGAGTTTTAATGGTCATTATACTTGTTTGATTCAATCAATATACTAGGTTGTTCAGCCACATGTGTTAATTTCATGATCAATGTGTCAAAAAGTGTGTTTGGAGTCAAAAGAACAGCATTGCTAATGAGAAATGATGGGAGGCACTCTCTAAGTTTGAATTCAACAATTAATATCAAGAAGAAATGAAATTGAAGATCAAGCACTCCATTGTTTGTTAAATTGAATGAACTGAATTGATAGATGGTCCATGGGCATTGTTTTCGTAATGAATATAATCATTAAGGAAGAAGCAAAATGTAATTTGAAAGTTATTGCATAACAAATAGTCTTGGTAACTATAAGTGGAGCCTAATTCACATGAGGTCAATAGAATGTCTTATTATTTCAGAATTAAACAAGTTCACATTTGCATCGAATGCATACCATGATGAACGACTCCTTTGACTGATGGATTTAAATGGATTTAGAGTTTTAATGGCGTTTATATTTGTTTGATTCAATCAATATACTAGGTTGTTTAGCCAAATGTGTTAATTTCATGATCAATGTGTCAAAAACTGTGTTTGGAGTCAAAAGAACAGCGTTGCTAATGAGAAATGATGGGAGGCACTTTGAAATTTTCAATTCAACAATTAATTTCAAGAGGAAATGAAATTCACTATCAAGCACTCCATTGTTTGTTAAATTGAATGAATTGAATTGATAGATGGTCCATGGGCAATTTTTTCGTAATGAATATAATCATTAAGGAAGAAGCAAAATGTAATTTGAAAGTTATTGCATGACAAATTGTCTTGGTAACAATAAGAGCAGTCTAATTTACATGAGGTGAATAAAATGTCTTATTATTTTAGAATTAAAAAAGTTCACATTTGCATCGAATGCATACGATGATGAATGACTACTTTAACTGATGGATTTAAATGGATTTAGAGTTTTAATGGTATTTATACTTGTTTGATTCAATCAATATACTAGGTTGTTTAGCCACATGTGTTAATTTCGTGATCAATATGTCAAAAAGGGTGTTTGGAGTCAAAAGAACGGCATTGCTAATGAGAAATGATGGGAGGCACTCTCTAATTTTGAATTCAATAATTAATATCAATAAGAAATGAAATTGAAGATCAAGCACTTCATTGTTTGTTAAATTGAATGAATTGAATTGATAGATGGTCCACGGGCATTTTATTCGTAATGAATCTAATCATTAAGGAAGAAGCAAAATGTAATTTGAAAGTTATTGCTTGAGAAATAATCTTGGTAACAATAAGAGGAGCCTAATTCACATGAGGTGAATAGAATGTCTTATTATTTCAAAATTAAACAAGTTCACATTTGCATGGAATGCATACGATGATGAACGACTCCTTTCACTGAAGGATTTAAATGGATTTAGAGTTTTAATGGTGTTTATACTTGTTTGATTCAATCAATATACTAGGTTGTTCAGCAAAATGTGTTAATTTCATGATCAATGTGTCAAAAACTGTGTTTGGAGTCAAAAGAACAGCATTGCTAATGAGAAATGATGGGAGGCACTTTCTAATTTTGAATTCAACAATTAATTTCAAGAGGAAATGAAATTCACTATCAAGCACTCCATTGTTTGTTAAAATGAATGAAATGAATTGATAGATGGTCCATGGGCAATTTTCTCGTAATGAATATAATCATTAAGGAAGAAGCAAAATGTAATTTGAAAGTTATTGCATGACAAATAGTCTTGGTAACAATAAGAGGAGCCTAATTCACTTGAGGTGAATAGAATCTCTTATTATTTTAGAATTAAACAAGTTCACATTTGCATGGAATGCATACGATGATGAATGACTACTTTAACTGATGGATTTAAATGGATTTAGAGTTTTAATGGTATTTATACTTGTTTGATTCAATCAATATACTAGGTTGTTTAGAGACAAGTGTTAATTTCAGGACCAAAGTGACAAAAAGTATTTTTGGAGTCAAAAGAACAGCATTGCTAATGAGAAATGATGGGGGGCACTTTCTAATTTTGAAATCAACAATTAATATCAATAAGAAATGAAATTCAAGATCAAGCACTCCATTGTTTGATAAACTGAATGAATTGAATTGATAGATAGTCCATGGGCATTTTTTTCATAATGAATATAATCATTAAGGAAGAAGCAAAATGACATTTGAAAGTTATTGCATGAGAAATTGTCTTGGTAACAATAAGAGGAGCCTAATTCACATGAGGTGAATAGAATGTCTTATTATTTCAGAATTAAACAAGTTCACATTTGCATGGAATGCATACGATGATGAATGACTACTTTCACTGATGGATTTAAATGGATTTAGAGTTTTAATGGTCTTTATATTTGTTTGATTCAATCAATATACTAGGTTGTTTAGCCACATGTGTTAATTTCGTGACCAATGTGTCAAAAAGTGTGTTTGGAGTCAAATGAACGGCATTGCTAATGAGAAATGATGGGAGGCACTCTCTAATTTTGAATTCAACAATTAATATCAATAAGAAATGAAATTGAAGATCAAGCACTCCATTGTTTGTTAAATTGAATGAATTGAATTGATAGATGGTCCATGGGCAATTTTTTCGTAATGAATATAATCATTAAGGAAGAAGCCAAATGTAATTTGAAAGTTACTGCATAACAAATAGTCTTGGTAACTATAAGAGGAGCCTAATTCACATGAGGTCAATAGAATGTCTTATTATTTAAGAATTAAACAAGTTCACTTTTGCATGGAATGCATACCATGATGAACGACTCCTGTCACTGATGGATTTAAATGGATTTAGAGTTTCAATGGTGTTTATACTTGTTTGATTCAATCAATATACTAGGTTGTTCAGCCAAATGTGTTAATTTCATGATCAATGTCTCAAAAAGTGTGTTTGGAGTAAAAAGAACAGCATTGCTAATGAGAAATGATGGGAGGCACTTTCTAATTTCGAATTCAACAATTAATATCAAGAGGAAATGACATTCAAGATCAAGCACTCCATTGTTTGTTAAATTGAATGATTTGAATTGAAAGACGGTCCTTGGGCATTTTTTTCATAATGAATATAATCATTAAGAAAGAAGAAAAAGGTAATTTGAAAGTTATTGCATAACAAATAGTCTTGGTAACTATAAGAGGAGCCTAATTCACATGAGGTGAATAGAATGTCTCATTATTTTAGAATTAAACAAGTTCACATTTGCATGGAATGCATACGATGATGAATGACTACTTTAACTGATGAATTTAGAGTTTTAATGGTATTTATACTTGTTTGATTCAATCAATATACTAGGTTGTTTAGCCACATGTGTTAATTTCATGATCAATGTGTCAAAAAGTGTGTTTAGAGTCAAAAGAACGACATTGCTAACGAGAAATGATGGGAGGCACTCTCTAATTTTGAATTCAATAATTAATATCAATAAGAAATGAAATTGAAGATCAAGCACTCCATTGTTTGTTAAATTGAATGAATTGAATTGATAGATGGTCCATGGGCATTGTTTTCGTAATGAATATAATAATTAAGGAGGAAGCAAAATGTAATTTGAAAGTTATTGCATAAGAAATAGTCTTGGTAACTATAAGAGGAGCCTAATTCACATGAGGTCAATAAAATGTCTTATTATTTCAGAATTAAACAAGTTCACATTTGCATGGAATGCATACCATGATGAACGACTCCTTTCACTGAAGCATTTAAATGGATTTAGAGTTTTAATGGTGTTTATGCTTGTTTGATTCAATCAATATACTAGGTTGTTTAGCCAAATGTGTTAATTTCATGATCAATGTGTCAAAAATTGTGTTTGGAGTCAAAAGAACAGCATTGCTATGAGAAATGATGGGAGGCACTTTCTAATTTTGAATTCAACAATTAATTTCAAGAGGGAATGAAATTCACTATCAAGCACTCCATTGTTTGTTAAATTGAATGAATTGAATTGATAGATGGTCCATGGGCAATTTTCTCGTAATGAATATAATCATTAAGGAAGAAGCAAAATGTAATTTGAAAGTTATTGCATGACAAATAGTCTTGGTAACAATAAGAGGAGCCTAATTCACATGAGGTGAATAGAATCTCTTATTATTTTAGAATTAAACAAGTTCACATTTGCATGGATGGCATACGATGATGAATGACTACTTTAACTGATGGATTTAAATGGATTTGGAGTTTTAATGGTATTTATACTTGTTTGATTCAATCAATATACTAGGTTGTTGAGAGACAAGCGTTAATTTCAGGACCAAAGTGACAAAAAGTATTTTTGGAGTCAAAAGAATAGCATTGCTAATCAGAAATGATGGGAGGCACTTTCTAATTTTGAATTCAACAATTAATATCAATAAGAAATGAAATTCAAGATCAAGCACTCCATTGTTTGATAAATTGAATGAATTGAATTGATAGATGGTCAATGGGCATTTTTTTCGTAATGAATATAATCATTAAGGAAGAAGCAAAATGTAATTTGAAAGTTATTGCATAACAAATAGTCTTGGTAACTATAAGAGGAGCCTAATTCACATGAGGTCAATAGAATGTCTTATTATTTCAGAATTAAACAAGATCACTTTTGCATGGAATGCATACCATGATGAACGACTCCTGTCACTGATGGATTTAAATGGATTTAGAGTTTCAATGGTGTTTATACTTGTTTGATTCAATCAATATACTAGGTTGTTCAGCCAAATGTGTTAATTTCATGATCAATGTGTCAAAAACTGTGTTTGGAGTCAAAAGAACAGCATAGCTAATGAGAAATGATGGGAGGCACTTTCTAATTTTGAATTCAACAATTAATTTCAAGAGGAAATGAAATTCACTATCAAGCACTCCATTGTTTGTTAAATTGAATGAATTGAATTGATAGATGGTCCATGGGCAATTTTCTCGTAATGAATATAATCATTAAGGAAGAAGCAAAATGTAATTTGAAAGTTATTGCATGACAAATAGTCTTGGTAACAATAAGAGGAGACTAATTCACATGAGGTGAATAGAATCTCTTATTATTTTAGAATTAAACAAGTTCACATTTGCATGGATGGCATACGATGATGAATGACTACTTTAACTGATGGCTTTAAATGGATTTAGAGTTTTAATGCTCTTTATACTAGTTTGATCCAATCAATATATTAGGTTGTTTAGCCACATGTGTTAATTTCGTGATCAATATGTCAAAAAGTGTGTTTGGAGTCAAAAGAACGGCATTGCTAATGAGAAATGATGGGAGGCACTCTCTAATTTTGAATTCAACAATTAATATCAATAAGAAATGAAATTGAAGACCAAGCACTCCATTGTTTGTTAAATTGAATGAATTGAATTGATAGATGGTCAATGGGCATTTTATTCGTAATGAATCTAATCATTAAGGAAGAAGCAAAATGTAATTTGAAAGATATTGCATCACAAATAGTCTTGGTAACAATAAGAGGAGCCTAATTCACATGAGATGAATAGAATGTCTTATTATTTCAGAATTAAACAAGTTCACTTTTGCATGGAATGCATAATATGATGAACGACTCCTTTGACTGATGGATTTAGAGTTTTAATGGTGTTTATACTTGTTTGATTCAATCAATATACTAGGTTGCTAGCCAAATGTGTTAATTTCATGATCAATGCCTCAAAAAGTGTGTTTGGCGTCAAAAGAACAGCATTGCTAATGAAAAATGATGGGAGGCACATTCTAATTTCGAATTCAATAATTAATATCAAGAAGAAATGAAATTCAAGATCAAGCACTCCATTGTTTGTTAAATTGAATGATTTGAATTGAAAGACGGTCCTTGTGCATTTTTTTCGTAATGAATATTAGCATTAAGAAAGAAGCAAAAGGTAATTTGAAAGTTATTGCATAACAAATAGTCTTGGTAACAATAAGAGGAGCCTAATTCACATGAGGTGAATAGAATGTCTTATTCTTTTAGAATTAAACAAGTTCACATTTGCATGGAATGCATACGATGATGAATGACTACTTTAACTTATGGATTTAAATGGATTTAGAGTTTTAATGGTCTTTATACTTGTTTGATTCAATCAATATACTAGGTTGTTTAGCCACATGTGTTAATTTCGTGGTCAATATGTCAAAAAGTGTGTTTGGAGTCAAAAGAACGGCATTGCTAATGAGAAATGATGGGAGGCACTCTCTAATTTTGAATTCAACAATTAATATCAATAAGAAATGAAATTGAAGATCAAGCACTCCATTGTTTGTTAAATTGAATGAATTGAATTGATAGATGGTCCATGGGCATTGTTTTCGTAATGAATATAATAATTAAGGAAGAAGCAAAATGTAATTTGAAAGTTATTGCATAAGAAATAGTCTTGGTAACTATAAGAGGAGCCTAATTCGCATGAGGTCAACAGAATGTCTTATTATTTCAGAATTAAACAAGTTCACTTTTGCATGGAATGCATAATATGATGAACGACTCCTTAGACTGATGGATTTAAATGGATTTAGAGTTTTAATGGTGTTTATACTTGTTTGATTCAATCAATATACTAGGTTGCTAGCCAAATGTGTTAATTTCTTGATCAATGTCTCAAAAAGTGTGTTTGGAGTCAAAAGAACAGCATTGCTAATGAGAAATGATGGGAGGCACTTCGTAATTTCGAATTCAACAATTAATATCAAGAAGAAATGAAATTCAAGTTCAAGCACTCCATTGTTTGTTAAATTGAATGATTTGAATTGAAAGACGGTCCTTGTGCATTTTTTTCGTAATGAATATTAGCATTAAGAAAGAAGCAAAAGGTAATTTGAAAGTTATTGCATAACAAATAGTCTTGGTAACAATAAGAGGAGCCTAATTCACATGAGGTGAATAGAATGTCTTATTCTTTTAGAATTAAACAAGTTCACATTTGCATGGAATGCATACGATGATGAATGACTACTTTAACTTATGGATTTAAATGGATTTAGAGTTTTAATGGTCTTTATACTTGTTTGATTCAATCAATATACTAGGTTGTTTAGCCACATGTGTTAATTTCGTGATCAATATGTCAAAAAGTGTGTTTGGAGTCAAAAGAACGGCATTGCTCATGAGAAATGATGGGAGGCACTCTCTAATTTTGAATTCAACAATTAATATCAATAAGAAATGAAATTGAAGATCAAGCACTCCATTGTTTGTTAAATTGAATGAATTGAATTGATAGATGGTCCATGGGCATTGTTTTCGTAATGAATATAATAATTAAGGAAGAAGCAAAATGTAATTTGAAAGTTATTGCATAAGAAATAGTCTTGGTAACTATAAGAGGAGCCTCATTCACATGAGGTCAACAGAATGTCTTATTATTTCAGAATTAAACAAGTTCACTTTTGCATGGAATGCATAATATGATGAACGACTCCTTAGACTGATGGATTTAAATGGATTTAGAGTTTTAATGGTGTTTATACTTGTTTGATTCAATCAATATACTAGGTTGCTAGCCAAATGTGTTAATTTCATGATCAATGTCTCAAAAAGTGTGTTTGGAGTCAAAAGAACAGCATTGCTAATGAGAAATGATGGGAGGCACTTTCTAATTTCGAATTCAAAAATTAATATCAAGAAGAAATGAAATTCAAGATCAAGCACTCCATTGTTTGTTGAATTGAATGAATTGAATTGATAGATGGTCCATGGGCATTGTTTCTGTAATGAATATAACCATTAAGGAAGAAGCAAAATGTAATTTGAATGTTCCTGCATAACAAATAGTCTTGGTAACTATAAGAGGAGCCTAATTCACATGAGGTGAATAGAATGTCTTATTATTTCAGAATTAAACAAGTTCACATTTGCATGGAATGCATACCATGATGAACGACTCCTTTCACTGATGGATTTAAATGGATTTAGAGTTTTAATGGTGTTTATACTTGTTTGATTCAATCAATATACTAGGTTGTTTAGCCAAATGTGTTAATTTATTGATCAATGTGTCAAAAACTGTGTTTGGAGTCAAAACAATAGCATTGCTAATGAGAAATGATGGGGGGCACTTTCTAATTTTGAATTCAACAATTAATTTCAAGAGGAAATGAAATTCACTATCAAGCACTGCATTGTTTGTTAAATTGAATGAATTGAATTGATAGATGGTCCATGGGCAATTTTTTCGTAATGAATATAATCATTAAGGAAGAAGCAAAATGTAGTTTGAAAGTTATTGCATGACAAATAGTCTTGGTAACAATAAGAGGAGCCTAATTCACATGAGGTGAATAGAATCTCTTATTATTTTAGAATTAAACAAGTTCACATTTGCATGGAATGCATACGATGATGAATGACTACTTTAACTGATGGATTTAAATGGATTTAGAGTTTTAATGATATTTATACTTGTTTGATTCAATCAATATACTAGGTTGTTTAGAGACAAGTGTTAATTTCAGGACCAAAGTGACAAAAAGTGTTTTTGGTGTCAAAAGAATATCATTGCCAATGAGAAATGATGGGAGGCACTTTCTAATTTTGAATTCAACAATGGATATCAATAAGAAATGAAATTGAAGATCAAGCACTCCATTGTTTGTTAAATTGAATGAATTGAATTGATAGATGGTCCATGGGCATTGTTTTCGTAATGAATATAATCATTAAGGAAGAAGCAAAATGTAATTTTAAAGTTATTGCATCACAAATAGTCTTGGTAACAATGAGAGAAGCCTAATTCACATGAGGTGAATAGAATGTCTTATTATTTCAGAATTAAACAAGCTCACTTTTGCATGGAATGCATAATATGATGAACGACTCCTTTGACTGATGGGTTGAAATGGATTATAGTTTTAATGGTGTTTATACTTGTTTGATTCAATCAATATACTAGGTTGCTAGCCAAATGTGTTAATTTCTTGATCAATGTCTCAAAAAGTGTGTTTGGAGTCAAAAGAACAGCATTGCTAATGAGAAATGATGGGAGGCACTTCGTAATTTCGAATTCAACAATTAATATCAAGAAGAAATGAAATTCAAGATCAAGCACTCCATTGTTTGTTAAATTGAATGATTTGAATCGAAAGACGGTCCTTGGGCATTTTTTTCGTAATGAATATAATCATTAAGAAAGAAGAAAAAGGTAATTTGAAAGTTATTGCATAACAAATAGTCTTGGTAACAATAAGAGGAGCCTAATTCCCATGAGGTGAATAGAATGTCTTATTATTTTAGAATTAAACAAGTTCAAATTTGCATGGAATGCATACGATGATGAATGACTACTTTAACTTATGGATTTAAATGGATTTAGAGTTTTAATGGTCTTTATACTTGTTTGATTCAATCAATATACTAGGTTGTTTAGCCACATGTGTTAATTTCGTGATCAATATGTCAAAAAGTGTGTTTGGAGTCAAAAGAACGGCATTGCTCATGAGAAATGATGGGAGGCACTCTCTAATTTTGAATTCAACAATTAATATCAATAAGAAATGAAATTGAAGATCAAGCACTCCATTGTTTGTTAAATTTAATGAATTGAATTGATAGATGGTCCATGGGCATTGTTTTCGTAATGAACATAATCATTAAGGAAGAAGCAAAATGTAATTTGAAAGTTATTGCATAACAAATAGTCTTGGTAACTATAAGTGGAGCCTAATTCACATGAGGTCAATAGAATGTCTTATTATTTCAGAATTAAACAAGTTCACATTTGCATCGAATGCATACCATGATGAACGACTCCTTTGACTGATGGATTTAAATGGATTTAGAGTTTTAATGGCATTTATATTTGTTTGATTCAGTCAATATACTAGGTTGTTTAGCCAAATGTGTTAATTTCATGATCAATGTGTCAAAAACTGTGTTTGGAGTCAAAAGAACAGCGTTGCTAATGAGAAATGATGGGAGGCACTTTGAAATTTTCAATTCAACAATTAATTTCAAGAGGAAATGAAATTCACTATCAAGCACTCCATTGTTTGTTAAATTGAATGAATTGAATTGATAGATGGTCCATGGGCAATTTTTTCGTAATGAATATAATCATTAAGGAAGAAGCAAAATGTAATTTGAAAGTTATTGGATGACAAATAGTCTTGGTAACAATAAGAGCAGTCTAATTTACATGAGGTCAATAGAATGTCTTATTATTTCAGAATTAAACAAGTTCACATTTGCATGGAATGCATACCATGATGAACGACTCCTTTCACTGATGGATTTAAATGGATTTAGAGTTTTAATGGTATTTATACTTGTTTGATTCAATCAATGTACTAGGTTGTTTGGAGACAAGTGTTAATTTCAGGACCAAAGTGACAAAAAGTATTTTTGGAGTCAAAAGAACAGCATTGCTAATGAGAAATGATGGGAGGCACTTTCTAATTTTGAATTCAACAATTAATATCAATAAGAAATGAAATTCAAGATCAAGCACTCCATTGTTTGACAAACTGAATGAACTAAATTGATAGATGGTCCATGGGCATTTTTTTCCTAATGAATATAATCATTAAGGAAGAAGCAAAATGACATTTGAAATTTATTGCATGAGAAATAGTCTTGGTAACAATAAGAGGAGCCTAATTCACATAAGGTGAATAGAATGTCTTATTATTTCAGAATTAAACAAGTTCACATTTGCATGGAATGCATACGATGATGAATAAGTACTTTAACTGATGGATTTAAATGGATTTAGAGTTTTAATGGTCATTATACTTGTTTGATTCAATCAATATACTAGGTTGTTTAGCCAAATGTGTTAATTTCATGATCAATGTGTCAAAAAGTGTGTTTGGAGTCAAAAGAACAGCATTGCTAATGAGAAATGATGGGAGGCACTCTCTAAGTTTGAATTCAACAATTAATATCAAGAAGAAATGAAATTGAAGATCAAGCACTCCATGGTTTCTTAAATTGAATGAACTGAATTGATAGATGGTCCATGGGCATTGTTTTCGTAATGAATATAATCATTAAGGAAGAAGCAAAATGTAATTTGAATGTTATTGCATAACAAATAGTCTTGGTAACTATAAGTGGAGCCTAATTCACATGAGGTCAATAGAATGTCTTATTATTTCAGAATTAAACAAGTTCACATTTGCATCGAATGCATACCATGATGCACGACTCCTTTGACTGATGGATTTAAATGGATTTAGAGTTTTAATGGCGTTTATATTTGTTTGATTCAGTCAATATACTAGGTTGTTTAGCCAAATGTGTTAATTTCATGATCAATGTGTCAAAAACTGTGTTTGGAGTCAAAAGAACAGCGTTACTAATGAGAAATGATGGGAGGCACTTTGAAATTTTCAATTCAACAATTAATTTCAAGAGGAAATGAAATTCACTATCAAGCACTCCATTGTTTGTTAAATTGAATGAATTGAATTGATAGATGGTCCATGGGCAATTTTTTCGTAATGAATATAATCATTAAGGAAGAAGCAAAATGTAATTTGAAAGTTATTGGATGACAAATAGTCTTGGTAACAATAAGAGCAGTGTAATTTACATGAGGTGAATAAAATGTCTTATTATTTTAGAATTAAAAAAGTTCACATTTGCATCGAATGCATACGATGATGAATGACTACTTTAACTGATGGATTTAAATGGATTTAGAGTTTTAATGGTATTTATACTTGTTTGATTCAATCAATATACTAAGTTGTTTAGCCATATGTGTTAATTTCGTGATCAATATGTCAAAAAGGGTGTTTGGAGTCAAAAGAACGGCATTGCTAATGAGAAATGATGGGAGGCACTCTCTAATTTTGAATTCAACAATTAATATCAATAAGAAATGAAATTGAAGATCAAGCACTTCATTGTTTGTTAAATTGAATGAATTGAATTGATAGATGGTCCACGGGCATTTTATTCATAATGAATCTAATCATTAAGGAAGAAGCAAAATGTAATTTGAAAGTTATTGCATGAGAAATAGTCTTGGTAACAATAAGAGGAGCCTAATTCACATGAGGTGAATAGAATGTCTTATTATTCCAGAATTAAACAAGTTCACATTTGCATGGAATGCATGCTATGATGAACGACTCCTTTCACTGAAGGATTTAAATAGATTTAGAGTTTTAATGGTGTTTATACTTGTTTGATTCAATCAATATACTAGGTTGTTCAGCAAAATGTGTTAATTTCATGATCAATGTGTCAAAAACTGTGTTTGGAGTCAAAAGAACAGCATTGCTAATGAGAAATGATGGGAGGCACTTTCTAATTTTGAATTCAACAATTAATTTCAAGAGGAAATGAAATTCACTATCAAGCACTCCATTGTTTGTTAAATTGAATGAATTGAATTGATAGATGGTCCATGGGCAATTTTCTCGTAATGAATATAATCATTAAGGAAGAAGCAAAATGTAATTTGAAAGTTATTGCATGACAAATAGTCTTGGTAACAATAAGAGGAGCCTAATTCACATGAGGTGAATAGAATCTCTTATTATTTTAGAATTAAACAAGGTCACATTTGCATGGAATGCATACGATGATGAATGACTACTTTAACTGATGGATTTAAATGGATTTAGAGTTTTAATGGTATTTATACTTGTTTGATTCAATCAATATACTAGGTTGTTTAGAGACAAGTTTTAATTTCAGGACCAAAGTGACAAAAAGTATTTTTGGAGTCAAAAGAACAGCATTGCTAATGAGAAATGATGGGAGGCACTTTCTAATTTTGAATTCAACAATTAATATCAATAAGAAATGAAATTCAAGATCGAGCACTCCATTGTTTGATAAACTGAATGAATTGAATCGATAGATGGTCCATAGGCATTTTTTTCATAATGAATATAATCATTAAGGAAGAAGCAAATTGACATTTGAAAGTTATTGCATGAGAAATTGTCTTGGTAACAATAAGAGGAGCCTAATTCACATGAGGTGAATAGAATGTCTTATTATTTCAGAATTAAACAAGTTCACATTTGCATGGAATGCATACGATGATGAATGACTACTTTCACTGATGGATTTAAATGGATTTAGAGTTTTAATGGTCTTTATACTTGTTTGATTGAATCAATATACTAGGTTGTTTAGCCGCATGTGTTAATTTCGTGACCAATGTGTCAAAAAGAGTGTTTGGAGTCAAATGAACGGCATTGCTAATGAGAAATGATGGGAGGCACTCTCTAATTTTGAATTCAACAATTAATATCAATAAGAAATGAAATTGAAGATCAAGCACTCCATTGTTTGTTAAATTGAATGAATTGAATTGATAGATGGTCCATGGGCAATTTTTTCGTAATGAATATAATCATTAAGGAAGAAGCAAAATGTAATTTGAAAGTTATTGCATAACAAATAGTCTTGGTAACTATAAGAGGAGCCTAATTCACATGAGGTCAATAGAATGTCTTATTATTTAATAATTAAACAAGTTCACTTTTGCACGGAATGCATACCATGATGAACGACTCCTGTCACTGATGGATTTAAATGGATTTAGAGTTTCAATGGTGTTTATACTTGTTTGATTCAATCAATATACTAGGTTGTTCAGCCAAATGTGTTAATTTCATGATCAATGTCTCAAAAAGTGTGTTTGGAGTCAAAAGAACAGCATTGCTAATGAGAAATGATGGGAGGCACTTTGTAATTTCGAATTCAACAATTAATATCAAGAAGAAATGAAATTCAAGATCAAGCACTCCATTGTTTGTTAAATTGAATGATTTGAATTGAAAGACGGTCCTTAGGCATTTTTTTCGCAATGAATATAATCATTAAGAAAGAAGAAAAAGGTAATTTGAAAGTTATTGCATAACAAATAGTCTTGGTAACGAGAAATGATGGGAGGCACTCTCTAATTTTGAATTCAACAATTAATATCAATAAGAAATGAAATTGAAGATCAAGCACTCCATTGTTTGTTAAATTGAATGAATTGAATTGATAGATGGTCCATGGGCATTGTTTTCGTAATGAATATAATAATTAAGGAAGAAGCAAAATGTAATTTGAAAGTTATTGCATAAGAAATAGTCTTGGTAACTATAAGAGGAACCTAATTCACATGAGGTCAATAGAATGTCTTATTATTTCAGAATTAAACAAGTTCACATTTGCATGGAATGCATACCATGATGAACGACTCCTTTCACTGAAGGATTTAAATGGATTTAGAGTTTTAATGGTGTTTATACTTGTTTGATTCAATCAATATACTAGGTTGTTTAGCCAAATGTGTTAATGTCATGATCAATGTGTCCAAAAGTGTGTTTGGAGTCAAAAGAACCGCATTGCTAATGAGAAAGGATGGGAGGCACTCTCTAATTTTGAATTCAACAATTAATATCAATAGGAAATGAAATTGAAGATCAAGCACTCCATTGTTTATTAAATTGAATGAATTGAATTGATAGATGGTCCATGGGCATTGTTTTCGTAATGAATATAATCATTAAGGAAGAAGCAAAATGTAATTTCAAAGTTATTGCATAACAAATAGTCTTGGTAACTATAAGAGGAGCCTAATTCACATGAGGTGAATAGAATGTCTTATTATTTCAGAATTAAACAAGTTCACATTTGCATGGAATGCATACGATGATGAAAGACTACTTTAACTGATGGATTTAGAGTTTTAATGGTCTTTATACTTGTTTGATTCAATCAATATACTAGGTTGTTTAGCCACAAGTGTTAATTTCATGATCAATGTGTCAAAAAGTGTGTTTGGAGTCAAAAGAATGGCATTGCTAACGAGAAATGATGGGAGGCACTCTCTAATTTTGAATTCAACAATTAATATCAATAAGAAATGAAATTGAAGATCAAGCACTCCATTGTTTGTTAAATTGAATGAATTGAATTGAGAGATGGTCCATGGGCATTGTTTTCGTAATGAATATAATAATTAAGGAAGAAGCAAAATGTAATTTGAAAGTTATTGCATAAGAAATAGTCTTGGTAACTATAAGAGGAGCCTAATTCACATGAGGTCAATAAAATGTCTTATTATTTCAGAATTAAACAAGTTCACATTTGCATGGAATGCATACCATGATGAACGACTCCTTTCACTGAAGGATTTAAATGGATTTAGAGTTTTAATGGTGTTTATGCTTGTTTGATTCAATCAATATACTAGGTTGTTTAGCCAAATGTGTTAATTTCATGATCAATGTGTCAAAAATTGTGTTTGGAGTCAAAAGAACAGCATTGCTATGAGAAATGATGGGGAGGCACTTTCTAATTTTGAATTCAACAATTAATTTCAATAGGGAATGAAAATTCACTATCAAGCACTCCATTGTTTGTTAAATTGAATGAATTGAATTGATAGATGGTCCATGGGCAATTTTTTTCGTAATGAAATATAATCATTAAGGAAGAAGCAAAATGTAATTTGAAAGTTATTGCATGACAAATAGTCTTGGTAACAATAAGAGGAGCCTAATTCACTTGAGGTGAATAGAATCTCTTATTATTTTAGAATTAAACAAGTTCACATTTGCATGGACGGCATACGATGATGAATGACTACTTTAACTGATGGATTTAAATGGATTTAGAGTTTTAATGGTATTTATACTTGTTTGATTCAATCAATATACTAGGTTGTTGAGAGACAAGCGTTAATTTCAGGACCAAAGTGACAAAAAGTATTTTTGGAGTCAAAAGAATAGCATTGCTAATCAGAAATGATGGGCGGCACTTTCTAATTTTGAATTCAACAATTAATATCAATAAGAAATGAAATTCAAGATCAAGCACTCCATTATTTGATAAAGTGAATGAATTCAATTGATAGATGGTCAATGGGCATTTTTTTCGTAATGAATATAATCATTAAGGAAGAAGCAAAATGTAATTTGAAAGTTATTGCATAACAAATAGTCTTGGTAACTATAAGAGGAGCCTAATTCACATAAGGTCAATAGAATGTCTTATTATTTCAGAATTAAACAAGTTCACTTTTGCATGGAATGCATACCATGATGAACGACTCCTGTCACTTATGGATTTAAATGGATTTAGAGTTTCAATGGTGTTTATACTTGTTTGATTCAATCAATATACTAGGTTGTTCAGCCAAATGTGTTAATTCATGATCAATGTGTCAAAAACTGTGTTTGGAGTCAAAAGAACAGCATAGCTAATGAGAAATGATGGGAGGCACTTTCTAATTTTGAATTCAACAATTAATTTCAAGAGGAAATGAAATTCACTATCAAGCACTCCATTGTTTGTTAAATTGAATGAATTGAATTGATAGAGGGTCCATGGGCAATTTTATCGTAATGAATATAATCATTAAGGAAGAAGAAGCAAAATGTAATTTGAAAGTTATTGCATGACAAATAGTCTTAGTAACAATAAGAGGAGCCTAATTCACATGAGGTGAATAGAATCTCTTCTTATTTTAGAATTAAACATGTTCACATTTGCATGGAATGCATACGATGATAAATGACTACTTTAACTGATGGATTTAAATAGATTTAGAGTTTTAATGGTATTTATACTTGTTTGATTGAATCAATATATTAGGTTGTTTAGACACAAGTGTTAAATTTCAGGACCAAAGTGACAAAAAGTATTTTTTGGAGTCGAAAGAACATGATTGCTAATGAGAAATGATGGGAGACACTTTCTAATTTTGAATTCAACAATTAATATTAATAAGAAATGAAATTCAAGATCAAGCACTCCATTGTTTGATAAACTGAATGAATTGAATTGATAGATGGTCAATGGGCATTTTTTTCATAATGAATATAATCATTAAGGAAGAAGCAAAATGACATTTGAAAGTTATTGCATGAGAAATAGTCTTGGTAACAATAAGAGGAGCCTAAGTCAAATGAGGTGAATAGAATGTCTTATTATTTCAGAATTAAACAAGTTCACTTTTGCATGGAATGCATAATATGATGAACGACTCCTTTGACTGATGGGTTTAAATGGATTTAGAGTTTTAATGGTGTTTATACTTGTTTGATTCAATCAATATACTAGGTTGCTAGCCAAATGAGTTAATTTCATGATCAATGTGTCAAAAAGTGTGTTTGGAGTCAAAAGAACAGCATTGCTAATGAGAAATGATGGGAGGCACTTTCTAAATTCGAATTCAACAATTAATATCAAGAAGAAATGAAATTCAAGATCAAGCACTCCATTGTTTGTTAAATTGAATGATTTGAATTGAAAGACAGTCGTTGGGCATTTTTTTCATAATGAATATAATCATTAAGAAAGAAGCAAAAGGTAATTTGAAAGTTATTGCATAACAAATAGTCTTGGTAACTATAAGAGGAGCCTAATTCACATGACGTGAATAGAATGTCTTATTATTTCAGAATTAAACAAGTTCACATTTGCATGGAATGCATACCATGATGAACGACACCTTTCACTGATGGATTTAAATGGATTTAGAGTTTTAATGGTGTTTATACTTGTTTGATTCAATCAATATACTAGGTTGTTCAGCGAAATGTGTTAATTTCATGATCAATGTGTCAAAAAACTGTGTTTTGCAGTCAAAAGAACACCATTGCTAATGAGAAATGATGGGAGGCACTTTCTAATTTTGAATTCAACAATTAATTTCAAGAGGAAATGAAATTCACTATCAAGCACTCCATTGTTTGTTAAATTGAATGAATTGAATTGATAGATGGTCCATGGGAAATTTTCTCGTAATGAATATAATCATTAAGGAAGAAACAAAATGTAATTTGAAAGTTATTGCATGACAAATAGTCTTGGTAACAATAAGAGGAGCCTAATTCACATGAGGTGAATAGAATCTCTTATTATTTTAGAATTAAACAAGTTCACATTTGCATGGAATGCATACGATGATGAATGACTACTTTAGCTGATGGATTTAAATGGATTTAGAGTTGTAATGGTATTTATACTTGTTTGATTCAATCAATATACTAGGTTGTTTAGAGACAAGTGTTAATTTCAGGACAAAAGTGACAAAAAGTATTTTTGGAGTCAAAAGAACAGCATTGCTAATGAGAAATGATGGGAGGCAATTTCTAATTTTGAATTCAACAATTAATATCAATAAGAAATGAAATTCAAGATCAAGCACTCCATTGTTTGATAAACTGAATGAATTGAATTGATAGATGGTCCATGGGCATTTTTTTCATTATGAATATAATCATTAAGGAAGAAGCAAAATGACATTTGAAAGTTATTGCATGAGAAATAGTCTTGGTAACAATAAGAGGAGCCTAATTCACATGACGTGAATAGAATGTCTTATTATTTCAGAATTAAACAAGTTAACATTTGCATGGAATGCATACGATGATGAATGACTACTTTAACTGATGGATTTAAATGGATTTAGAGTTGTAATGGTATTTATACTTGTTTGATTCAATCAATATACTAGGGTTGTTTAGAGACAACAAGTGTTAATTTCAGGACAAAAAGTGACAAAAAGTATTTTTGGAGTCAAAAGAACAGCATTGCTAATGAGAAATGATGGGAGGCAATTTCTAATTTTGAATTCAATAATTAATATCAATAAGAAATGAAATTCAAGATCAAGCACTCCATTGTTTGATAAACTGAATGAATTGAATTGATAGATGGTCCATGGGCATTTTTTTCATAATGAATATAATCATTAAGGAAGAAGCAAAATGACATTTGAAAGTTATTGCATGAGAAATAGTCTTGCTAACAATAAGAGGAGCCTAATTCACATGACGTGAATAGAATGTCTTATTATTTCAGAATTAAACAAGTTCACATTTGCATGGAATGCATACGATGATGAATGACTACTTTAACTGATGGATTTAAATGGATTTAGAGTTTTAATGGTCTTTATACTTGTTTGATTCAATCAATATACTAGGTTGTTTAGCCACATGTGTTAATTTCAGGATCAATGTGTCAAAAAGTGTGTTTGGAGTCAAAAGAACGGCATTGCTAACGAGAAAGTTCACTTTCTAATTTATCGTAATGAAAGTTCACATTTGCATGGAATGCATAGGATGATGAATGAATACTTTAACTGATGGATTTAAATGGATTTAGAGTTTTAATGGTATTTATACTTGTTTGATTCAATCAATATACTAGGTTGTTTAGAGACAAGTGTTAATTTCAGGACCAAAGTGACAAAAAATATTTTTGGAGTCAAAAGAAAAGCATTGCTAATGAGAAATGATGGGAGGCACTTTCTAATTTTGAATTCAACAATCAATATCAATAAGAAATGAAATTCAAGATCAAGCACTCCATTGTTTCATAAACTGAATGAATTGAATTGATAGATCGTCCATGGGCATTTTTTTCATAATGAATATAATCATTAAGGAAGAAGCAAAATGACATTTGAAAGTTATTGCATGAGAAATTGTCTTGGTAACAATAAGAGGAGCCTAATTCACATGAGGTGAATAGAATGTCTTATTATTTCAGAATTAAACAAGTTCACATTTGCATGGAATGCATACGATGATGAATGACTACTTTCACTGATGGATTTAAATGGATTTAGAGTTTTAATGGTCTTTATACTTGTTTGATTCAATCAATATACTAGGTTGTTTAGAGACAAGTGTTAATTTCAGGACCAAAGTGACAAAAAGTATTTTTGGAGACAAAAGAAAAGCATTGCTAATGAGAAATGATGGGAGGCACTTTCTAATTTTGAATTCAACAATCAATATCAATAAGAAATGAAATTCAAGATCAAGCACTCCATTGTTTCATAAACTAAATGAATTGAATTGAATTGATAGATGGTCCATGGGCATTTTTTTCGTAATGAATATAATCATTAAGGAAGAAGCAAAATGACATTTGAAAGTTATTGCATGAGAAATAGTCTTGGTAACAATAAGAGGAGCCTAATTCAAATGAGGTGAATAGAATGTCTTATTACTTCAGAAATAAACAAGTTCATATTTGCATGGAATGCATACGATGATGAATGACTACTTTAACTGATGGATTTAAATGGGATTTAGAGTTTTAATGGTCTTTATACTTGTGTGATTCAATCAATATACTAGGTTGTTTAGCCACATGTGTTAATTTTATGATCAATGTGTCACAAAGTGTGTTTGGAGTCAAAAGAATGGCATTGCTAATGAGAAATGATGGGAGGCACTCTCTAATTTTGAATTCAATAATTAATATCAATAAGAAAAGAAATTCAAGATCAAGCATTCCATTATTTGTTAAATTGAATGAATTGAATTGATAGACGGTCCTTGGGCATTTTTTTTTTCGTAATGAGTATAATCATTAAGAAAGAAGGAAAATGTAATTTGAAAGTTATTGCATGACAAATAGTCTCGGTAAGAATAAGAGGAGCCTAATTCACATGAGGTGAATAGAATGTCTTATTATTTTAGAATTAAACAAGTTCACATTTGCATGGAATGCATACGATGATGAATGACTACTTTAACTGATGGATTTAAATGGATTTACAGTGTTAATGGTATTTATACATGTTTGATTCAATCCATATACTAGGTTGTTTAGAGACAAGTGTTTATTTCAGGACCAACGTGACAAAGTATTTTTGGAGTCAAAAGAAAAGCATTGCTAATGAGAAATGATGGGAGGCAATTTCTAACTTTGAATTCAACAATTAATATCAATAAGAAATGAAATTCAAGATCAAGCACTCCATTGTTTCATAAACTGAATGAATTGAATTGATAGATGGTCCATGGGCATTTTTTTCATAATGAATATAATCATTGAGGAAGAAGCAAAATGACATTTGAAAGTTATTGCATGAGAAATAGTCTTGGTAACAATAAGAGGAGCCCTAATTCACATGAGGTGAATAGAATGTCTTATTATTTCAGAATTAAACAAACTCACATTTGCATGGAATGCATACGATGATGAATGACTACTTTAAACTGATGGATTTAAATGTATTTAGAGTTTTTAATGGTCTTTATACTTGTTTGATTCAATCAATATACTTGGTTGTTTAGCCACATGTGTTAATTTCATGATCAATGTGTCAAAAAGTGTGTTTGAAGTCAAAAGAACGGGCATTGCTAATGAGAAATGATGGCAGGCACTCTCTAATTTTGAATTCAACAATTAATATCAATAAGAAATGAAATTAAAGATCAAGCACTCCATTGTTTGTTAAATTGAATGAATTGAATTGATAGATGGTCCATGGGCATTGTTTTCGTAATGAATATAGTCATTAAGAAAGAAGCAAAATGTAATTTGAAAGTTATTGCATGACAAATAGTCTTGGTAACTATAAGAGGAGCCTAATTCACATGAGGTGAATAGAATGTCTTATTATTTTTGAATTAAACAAGTTCACATTTGCATCGAATGCTTACGATGATGAATGACTACTTTGACAGATGGATTTAAATGGATTTAGAGTTTTTTAATGGTATTTTTATACTTGTTTCATTCAATCAATATACTAGGTTGTTTAGCCACATGTGCTAATTTCATGATCAATGTGTCAAAAAGTGTGTTTGGAGTCAAAAGAACAGCATTGCTAATGAGAAATGATGGGAGGCACTTTCTAATTTTGAATTCAACAATTAATATCAATAGGAAATGAAATTGAAGATAAAGCACTCCATTGTTTGTTAAATTGAAGGAATTGAATTGATAGATGATCCTTGGGCATTGTTTTCGTAATGAATATAATCATTAAGGAAGAAGCAAAATGTAATTTGAAAGTTATTGCATAACAAATAGTCTTGGTAACTATAAGAGGAGCCTAATTCACATGAGGTGAATAGAATGTCTTATTATTTCAGAATTAAACAAGTTCACATTTGCATCGAATGCATACGATGATGAATGACTACTTTCACTTATGGATTTAAATGGATTTAGAGTTTTAATGGTATTTATAGTTGTTTCATTCAATCAATATACTAGGTTATTTAGCCACATGTGTTAATTTCATGATCAATGTGTCAAAAAGTGTGTTTGGAGTCAAAAGAACAGCATTGCTAATGAGAAATGATGGGAGGCACTTTCTAATTTTCAATTCAACAATTAATTTCAAGAGGAAATGAAATTCACTATCAAGCACTCCATTGTTTGTTAAATTGAATTGATAGATGGTCCATGGGCAATTTTCTCGTAATGAATATAATCATTAAGGAAGAAGCAAAATGTAATTTGAAAGTTATTAAATGACAAATAGTCTTGGTAACAATAAGAGGAGCCTAATTCATATGAGGTGAATAGAATCTCTTATTATTTTAGAATTAAACAAGTTCACATTTGCATGGAATGCATACGATGATGAATGACTACTTTAACTGATGGATTTAAATGGATTTAGAGTTTTCATGGTATTTATACTTGTTTGATTCAATCAATATACTAGGTTGTTTAGAGACAAGTGTTAATTTCAGGACCAAGGTGACAAAAAGTATTTTTGGAGTCAAAAGAACAGCATTGCTAATGAGAAATGATGGGAGGCACTTTCTAATTTTGAATTCAACAATTAATATCAATAACAAATGAAATTCAAGATCAAGCACTCCATTGTTTGATAAATTGAATGAATTTAATTGATAGATGGTCAATGTGCATTTTTTTTGTAATGAATATAATCATTAAGGAAGAAGCAAAATGTAATTTGAAAGTTATTGCATAACAAATAGTCTTGGTAACTATAAGAGGAGCCTAACTCACGTGAGGTCAATGGAATGTCTTATTATTTCAGAATTAAGCAAGTTCACTTTTGCATGGAATGCATACCATGATGAACGACTCCTGTCACTAATGGATTTAACTGGATTTAGAGTTTCAATGGTGTTTATACTTGTTTGATTCAATCAATATACTAGGTTGTTCAGCCAAATGTGTTAATTTCATGATCAATGTGTCAAAAACTGTGTTTGGAGTCAAAAGAACAGCATAGCTAATGAGAAATGATGGGAGGCACTTTCTAATTTTGAATTCAACAATTAATTTCAAGAGGAAATGAAATTCACTATCAAGCACTCCATTGTTTGTTAAATTGAATGAATTGAATTGATAGATGGTCCATGGGCAATATTTTCGTAATGAATATAATCATTATGGAAGAAGCAAAATGTAATTTGAAAGTTATTGCATGACAAATAGTCTTGGTAACAATAAGAGGAGCCTAATTCACATGAGGTGAATAGAATCTGTTATTATTTTAGAATTAAACAAGTTCACATTTGCATGGAATGCATACGATGATGAATGACTACTTTAACTGATGGATTTAAATGGATTTAGAGTTGTAATGGTATTTATACTTGTTTGATTCAATCAATATACTAGGTTGTTTAGAGACAAGTGTTAATTTCAGGACAAAAGTGACAAAAAGTATTTTTGGAGTCAAAAGAACAGCATTGCTAATGAGAAATGATGGGAGGCAATTTCTAATTTTGAATTCAACAATTAATATCAATAAGAAATGAAATTCAAGATCAAGCACTCCATTGTTTGATAAACTGAATGAATTGAATTGATAGATGGTCCATGGGCATTTTTTTCATAATGAATATAATCATTAAGGAAGAAGAAAAATGACATTTGAAAGTTATTGCATGGGAAATAGTCTTGGTAACAATAAGAGGAGCCTAATTCACATGACGTGAATAGAATGTCTTATTATTTCAGAATTAAACAAGTTAACATTTGCATGGAATGCATACGATGATGAACGACTCCTGTCACTTATGGATTTAAATGGATTTAGAGTTTCAATGGTGTTTATACTTGTTTGATTCAATCAATATACTAGGTTGTTTAGAGACAAGTGTTAATTTCAGGACAAAAGTGACAAAAAGTATTTTTGGAGTCAAAAGAACAGCATTGCTAATGAGAAATGATGGGAGGCAATTTCTAATTTTGAATTCAACAATTAATATCAATAAGAAATGAAATTCAAGATCAAGCACTCCATTGTTTGATAAACTGAATGAATTGAATTGATAGATGGTCCATGGGCATTTTTTTCATAATGAATATAATCATTAAGGAAGAAGCAAAATGACATTTGAAAGTTATTGCATGAGAAATAGTCTTGGTAACAATAAGAGGAGCCTAATTCTCATGACGTGAATAGAATGTCTTATTATTTCAGAATTAAACAAGTTCACATTTGCATGGAATGCATACGATGATGAATGACTACTTTAACTGATGGATTTAAATGGATTTAGAGTTTTAATGGTCTTTATACTTGTTTGATTCAATCAATATACTAGGTTGTTTAGCCACATGTGTTAATTTCAGGATCAATGTGTCAAAAAGTGTGTTTGGAGTCAAAAGAACGGCATTGCTAACGAGAAATGATGGGAGGCACTCTCTAATTTTGAATTCAACAATTAATATCAATAAGAAATAAAATTGAAGATCAAGCACTCCATTGTTTGTTAAATTGAATGAATTGAATTGATAGATGGTCCATGGGCATTGTTTTCGCAATGAATATAATAATTAAGGAAGAAGCAAAATGTAATTTGAAAGTTATTGCATAAGAAATAGTCTTGGTAACTATAAGAGGAGCCTAATTCACATGAGGTCAATAAAATGTCTTATTATTTCAGAATTAAACAAGTTCACATTTGCATGGAATGCATACCATGATGAACGACTCCTTTCACTGATGGATTTAAATGGATTTAGAGTTATAATGGTGTTTATACTTGTTTGATTCAATCAATATACTAGGTTGTTTAGAGACAAGTGTTAATTTCAGGACCAAAGTGACAAAAAGTATTTTTGGAGTCAAAAGAACAGCATTGCTAATGAGAAATGATGGGAGGCTCTTTCTAATTTTGAATTCAACAATTAATATCAATAAGAAATGAAATTCAAGATCAAGCACTCCATTGTTTGATAAATTGAATGAAGTGAATTGATAGATGGTCAATGGGCATTTTTTTCGTAATGAATATAATCATTAAGGAAGAAGCAAAATGTAATTTGAAAGTTATTGCATAACAAATAGTCTTGGTAACTATAAGAGGAGCCTAATTCACATGAGGTGAATAGAATGTCTTATTATTTCAGAATTAAACAAGTTCACATTTGCATCGAATGCATACGATGATGAATGACTACTTTCACTTATGGATTTAAATGGATTTAGAGTTTTAATGGTATTTATAGTTGTTTCATTCAATCAATATACTAGGTTATTTAGCCACATGTGTTAATTTCATGATCAATGTGTCAAAAAGTGAGTTTGGAGTCAAAAGAACAGCATTGCTAATGAGAAATGATGGGAGGCACTTTCTAATTTTCAATTCAACAATTAATTTCAAGAGGAAATGAAATTCACTATCAAGCACTCCATTGTTTGTTAAATTGAATTGATAGATGGTCCATGGGCAATTTTCTCGTAATGAATATAATCATTAAGGAAGAAGCAAAATGTAATTTGAAAGTTATTAAATGACAAATAGTCTTGGTAACAATAAGAGGAGCCTAATTCATATGAGGTGAATAGAATCTCTTATTATTTTAGAATTAAACAAGTTCACATTTGCATGGAATGCATACGATGATGAATGACTACTTTAACTGATGGATTTAAATGGATTTAGAGTTTTCATGGTATTTATACTTGTTTGATTCAATCAATATACTAGGTTGTTTAGAGACAAGTGTTAATTTCAGGACCAAGGTGACAAAAAGTATTTTTGGAGTCAAAAGAACAGCATTGCTAATGAGAAATGATGGGACGCACTTTCTAATTTTGAATTCAACAATTAATATCAATAACAAATGAAATTCAAGATCAAGCACTCCATTGTTTGATAAATTGAATGAATTGAATTGATAGATGGTCAATGTGCATTTTTTTTGTAATGAATATAATCATTAAGGAAGAAGCAAAATGTAATTTGAAAGTTATTGCATAACAAATAGTCTTGGTAACTATAAGAGGAGCCTAACTCACGTGAGGTCAATGGAATGTCTTATTATTTTAGAATTAAACAAGTTCACTTTTGCATGGAATGCATACCATGATGAACGACTCCTGTCACTAATGGATTTAAATGGATTTAGAGTTTCAATGGTGTTTATACTTGTTTGATTCAATCAATATACTAGGTTGTTCAGCCAAATGTGTTAATTTCATGATCAATGTGTCAAAAACTGTGTTTGGAGTCAAAAGAACAGCATAGCTAATGAGAAATGATGGGAGGCACTTTCTAATTTTGAATTCAACAATTAATTTCAAGAGGAAATGAAATTCACTATCAAGCACTCCATTGTTTGTTAAATTGAATGAATTGAATTGATAGATGGTCCATGGGCAATATTTTCGTAATGAATATAATCATTATGGAAGAAGCAAAATGTAATTTGAAAGTTATTGCATGACAAATAGTCTTGGTAACAATAAGAGGAGCCTAATTCACTTGAGGTGAATAGAATCTCTTATTATTTTAGAATTAAACAAGTTCACATTTGCATGGAATGCATACGATGATGAATGACTACTTTAACTGATGGATTTAAATGGATTTAGAGTTTTAATGGTATTTATACTTGTTTGATTCAATCAATATACTAGGTTGTTGAGAGACAAGCGTTAATTTTAGGACCAAAGTGACAAAAAGTATTTTTGGAGTCAAAAGAATAGCATTGCTAATCAGAAATGATGGGAGGCACTTTCTAATTTTGAATTCAACAATTAATATCAATAAGAAATGAAATTCAAGATCAAGCACTCCATTGTTTGATAACGTGAATGAATTCAATTGATAGATGGTCAATGGGCATTTTTTTCGTAATGAATATAATCATTAAGGAAGAAGCAAAATGTAATTTGAAAGTTATTGCATAACAAATAGTCTTGGTAACTATAAGAGGAGCCTAATTCACATAAGGTCAATAGAATGTCTTATTATTTCAGAATTAAACAAGTTCACTTTTGCATGGAATGCATACCATGATGAACGACTCCTGTCACTTATGGATTTAAATGGATTTAGAGTTTCAATGGTGTTTATACTTGTTTGATTCAATCAATATACTAAGTTGTTCAGCCAAATGTGTTAATTCATGATCAATGTGTCAAAAACTGTGTTTGGAGTCAAAAGAACAGCATAGCTAATGAGGAATGATGGGAGGCACTTTCTAATTTTGAATTCAACAATTAATTTCAAGAGGAAATGAAATTCACTATCAAGCACTCCATTGTTTGTTAAATTGAATGAATTGAATTGATAGAGGGTCCATGGGCAATTTTATCGTAATGAATATAATCATTAAGGAAGAAGCAAAATGTAATTTGAAAGTTATTGCATGACAAATAGTCTTAGTAACAATAAGAGGAGCCTAATTCACATGAGGTGAATAGAATCTCTTCTTATTTTAGAATTAAACATGTTCACATTTGCATGGAATGCATACGATGATGAATGACTACTTTAACTGATGGATTTAAATAGATTTAGAGTTTTAATGGTATTTATACTTGTTTGATTGAATCAATATATTAGGTTGTTTAGACACAAGTGTTAATTTCAGGACCAAAGTGACAAAAAGTATTTTTGGAGTCGAAAGAACATCATTGCTAATGAGAAATGATGGGAGACACTTTCTAATTTTGAATTCAACAATTAATATTAATAAGAAATGAAATTCAAGATCAAGCACTCCATTGTTTGATAAACTGAATGAATTGAATTGATAGATGGTCAATGGGCATTTTTTTCATAATGAATATAATCATTAAGGAAGAAGCAAAATGACATTTGAAAGTTATTGCATGAGAAATAGTCTTGGTAACAATAAGAGGAGCCTAAGTCAAATGAGGTGAATAGAATGTCTTATTATTTCAGAATTAAACAAGTTCACTTTTGCATGGAATGCATAATATGATGAACGACTCCTTTGACTGATGGGTTTAAATGGATTTAGAGTTTTAATGGTGTTTATACTTGTTTGATTCAATCAATATACTAGGTTGCTAGCCAAATGTGTTAATTTCATGATCAATGTCTCAAAAAGTGTGTTTGGAGTCAAAAGAACAGCATTGCTAATGAGAAATGATGGGAGGCACTTTCTAAATTCGAATTCAACAATTAATATCAAGAAGAAATGAAATTCAAGATCAAGCACTCCATTGTTTGTTAAATTGAATGATTTGAATTGAAAGACAGTCGTTGGGCATTTTTTTCATAATGAATATAATCATTAAGAAAGAAGCAAAAGGTAATTTGAAAGTTATTGCATAACAAATAGTCTTGGTAACTATAAGAGGAGCCTAATTCACATGACGTGAATAGAATGTCTTATTATTTCAGAATTAAACAAGTTCACATTTGCATGGAATGCATACCATGATGAACGACTCCTTTCACTGATGGATTTAAATGGATTTAGAGTTTTAATGGTGTTTATACTTGTTTGACTCAATCAATATACTAGGTTGTTCAGCGAAATGTGTTAATTTCATGATCAATGTGTCAAAAACTGTGTTTGCAGTCAAAAGAACACCATTGCTAATGAGAAATGATGGGAGGCACTTTCTAATTTTGAATTCAACAATTAATTTCAAGAGGAAATGAAATTCACTATCAAGCACTCCATTGTTTGTTAAATTGAATGAATTGAATTGATAGATGGTCCATGGGAAATTTTCTCGTAATGAATATAATCATTAAGGAAGAAACAAAATGTAATTTGAAAGTTATTGCATGACAAATAGTCTTGGTAACAATAAGAGGAGCCTAATTCACATGAGGTGAATAGAATCTCTTATTATTTTAGAATTAAACAAGTTCACATTTGCATGGAATGCATACGATGATGAATGACTACTTTAACTGATGGATTTAAATGGATTTAGAGTTGTAATGGTATTTATACTTGTTTGATTCAATCAATATACTAGGTTGTTTAGAGACAAGTGTTAATTTCAGGACAAAAGTGACAAAAAGTATTTTTGGAGTCAAAAGAACAGCATTGCTAATGAGAAATGATGGGAGGCAATTTCTAATTTTGAATTCAACAATTAATATCAATAAGAAATGAAATTCAAGATCAAGCACTCCATTGTTTGATAAACTGAATGAATTGAATTGATAGATGGTCCATGGGCATTTTTTTCATAATGAATATAATCATTAAGGAAGAAGCAAAATGACATTTGAAAGTTATTGCATGAGAAATAGTCTTGGTAACAATAAGAGGAGCCTAATTCACATGACGTGAATAGAATGTCTTATTATTTCAGAATTAAACAAGTTAACATTTGCATGGAATGCATACGATGATGAATGACTACTTTAACTGATGGATTTAAATGGATTTAGAGTTTTAATGGTCTTTATACTTGTTTGATTCAATCAATATACTAGGTTGTTTAGCCACATGTGTTAATTTCAGGATCAATCTGACAAAAAGTGTGTTTGGAGTGAAAAGAACAGCATTACTAATGAGAAATGATGCGAGGCACTTTGTAATTTTGAATTCAACAATTAATATCAATAAGAAATGAAATTCAAGATCAAGCACTCCATTGTTTGTTAAATTGAATGATTTGAATTGAAAGACGGTCCTGGGGCATTTTTTTCGTAATGAATATAATCATTAAGAAAGAAGCAAAAGGTAATTTGAAAGTTATTGCATAACAAATAGTCTAGGTAACTATAAGAGGAGCCTAATTCACATGACGTGAATAGAATGACTTATTATTTCAGAATTAAACAAGTTCACATTTGCATGGAATGCATACCATGATGAACGACTCCTTTCACTGATGGATTTAAATGGATTTAGAGTTTTAATGGTGTTTATACTTGTTTGATTCAATCAATATACTAGGTTGTTCAGCAAAATGTGTTAATTTCATGATCAATGTGTCAAAAACTGTGTTTGAAGTCAAAAGAACAGCATTGCTAATGAGAAATGATGGGAGGCACTTTCTAATTTTGAATTCAACAATTAATTTCAAGAGGAAATGAAATTCACTATCAAGCACTCCATTGTTTGTTAAATTGAATGAATTGAATTGATAGATGGTCCATGGGCAATTTTCTCGTAATGAATATAATCATTAAGGAAGAAGCAGAATGTAATTTGAAAGTTATTGCATGACAAATAGTCTTGGTAACAATAAGAGGAGCCTAATTCACATGAGGTGAATAGAATCTCTTATTATTTTAGAATTAAACAAGTTCACATTTGCATGGAATGCATACGATGATGAATGACTACTTTAACTGATGGATTTAAATGGATTTAGAGTTGTAATGGTATTTATACTTGTTTGATTCAATCAATATACTAGGTTGTTTAGAGACAAGTGTTAATTTCAGGACCAAAGTGACAAAAAGTATTTTTGGAGTGAAAAGAACAGCATTGCTAATGAGAAATGATGGGAGGCACTTTCTAATTTTGAATTCAACAATCAATATCAATAAGAAATGAAATTCAAGATCAAGCACTCCATTGTTTCATAAACTGAATGAATTGAATTGATAGATAGTCCATGGGCATTTTTTTCATAATGAATATAATCATTAAGGAAGAAGCAAAATGACATTTGAAAGTTATTGCATGAGAAATTGTCTTGGTAACAATAAGAGGAGCCTAATTCACATGAGGTGAATAGAATGTCTTATTATTTCAGAATTAAACAAGTTCACATTTGCATGGAATGCATACGATGATGAATGACTACTTTAACTGATGGATTTAAATGGATTTAGAGTTGTAATGGTATTTATACTTGTTTGATTCAATCAATATACTAGGTTGTTTAGAGACAAGTGTTAATTTCAGGACCAAAGTGACAAAAAGTATTTTTGGAGTGAAAAGAACAGCATTGCTAATGAGAAATGATGGGAGGCACTTTCTAATTTTGAATTCAACAATCAATATCAATAAGAAATGAAATTCAAGATCAAGCACTCCATTGTTTCATAAACTAAATGAATTGAATTGATAGATGGTCCATGGGCATTTTTTTCGTAATGAATATAATCATTAAGGAAGAAGCAAAATGACATTTGAAAGTTATTGCATGAGAAATAGTCTTGGTAACAATAAGAGGAGCCTAATTCTCATGACGTGAATAGAATGTCTTATTATTTCAGAATTAAACAAGTTCACATTTGCATGGAATGCATACGATGATGAATGACTACTTTAACTGATGGATTTAAATGGATTTAGAGTTTTAATGGTCTTTATACTTGTTTGATTCAATCAATATACTAGGTTGTTTAGCCACATGTGTTAATTTCATGATCAATGTGTCAAAAAGTGTGTTTGGAGTCAAAAGAATGGCATTGCTAACGAGAAATGATGGGAGGCACTCTCTAATTTTGAATTCAACAATTAATATCAATAAGAAATGAAATTGAAGATCAAGAACTCCATTGTTTGTTCAATTGAATGAATTGAATTGATAGATGGTCCATGGGCATTCTTTTCGTAATGAATATAATAATTAAGGAAGAAGCAAAATGTAATTTGAAAGTTATTGCATAAGAAATAGTCTTGGTAACTATAAGAGGAACCTAATTCACATGAGGTCAATAGAATGTCTTATTATTTCAGAATTAAACAAGTTCACATTTGCATGGAATGCATACCATGATGAACGACTCCTTTCACTGAAGGATTTAAATGGATTTAGAGTTTTAATGGTGTTTATACTTGTTTGATTCAATCAATATACTAGGTTGTTTACCCAAATGTGTTAATGTCATGATCAATGTGTCCAAAAGTGTGTTTGGAGTCAAAAGAACGGCATTGCTAATGAGAAATGATGGGAGGCACTCTATAATTTTGAATTCAATAATTAATATCAATAAGAAATGAAATTCAAGATCAAGCATTCCATTGTTTGTTAAATTGAATGAATTGAATTGATAGACGGTCCTTGGGCAATTTTTTCGTAATCAATATAGTCATTAAGCAAGAAGCAAAATGTAATTTGAAACTTATTGCATGGCAAATTGTCTTGCTAACAATAAGAGGAGACTAATTCACATGAGGTGAATAGAATGTCTTATTATTTTAGAATTAAACAAGTTCACATTTGCATGGAATGCATACGATGAAGAATGACTACTTTAACTGATGGATTTAAATGGATTTAGAGTTTTAATGGTATTTATACTTGTTTGATTCAATCAATATACTAGGTTGTTTAGCCACATGAGTTAATTTCATGATCAATGTGTCAAAAAGTGTATTTGGAGTCAAAAGAACAGCATTGCTAACGAGAAATGATGGGAGGCACTCTCTAATTTTGAATTCAATAATTAATATCAATAAGAAATGAAATTGAAGATCAAGCATTCCATTGTTTGTTAAATTGAATGAATTGAATTGATAGACGGTCCTTGGGCATTTTTTTCGTAATGAATATAATCATTAAGAAAGAAGCAAAATGTAATTTGAAAGTTATGGCATGAAAAATAGTCTTGGTAAGAATAAGAGGTGCCTAATTCACATGACGTGAATAGAATGTCTTATTATTTCAGAATTAAACAAGTTCACATTTGCATGGAATGCATACCATGATGAACGATTCCTTTCACTAATGGATTTAAATGGATTTAGAGTTATAATGGTGTTTATACTTGTTTGATTCAATCAATATACTAGGTTGTTTAGCCAAATGTGTTAATTTCATGATCAATGTGTCAAAAACTGTGTTTGGAGTCAAAAGAACAGCATTGCTAATGAGAAATGATGGGAGGCACTTTCAAATTTTGAATTCAACAATTAATTTCAAGAGGAAATGAAATTCACTATCAAGCACTCCATTGTTTGTTAAATTGAATGAATTGAATTGATAGATGGTCCATGGGCAATTTTCTCGTAATGAATATAATCATTAAGGAAGAAGCAAATGTAATTTGAAAGTTATTGAATGACAAATAGTCTTGGTAACAATAAGAGGAGCCTAATTCACATGAGGTGAATAGAATCTCTTATTATTTTAGAATTAAACAAGTTCACATTTGCATGGAATGCATACGATGATGAATGAATACTTTAACTGATGGATTTAAATGGATTTAGAGTTTTAATGGTATTTATACTTGTTTGATTCAATCAATATACTAGGTTGTTTAGAGACAAGTGTTAATTTCAGGACCAAAGTGACAAAAAATATTTTTGGAGTCAAAAGAAAAGCATTGCTAATGAGAAATGATGGGAGGCACTTTCTAATTTTGAATTCAACAATCAATATCAATAAGAAATGAAATTCAAGATCAAGCACTCCATTGTTTCATAAACTGAATGAATTGAATTGATAGATAGTCCATGGGCATTTTTTTCATAATGAATATAATCATTAAGGAAGAAGCAAAATGACATTTGAAAGTTATTGCATGAGAAATTGTCTTGGTAACAATAAGAGGAGCCTAATTCACATGAGGTGAATAGAATGTCTTATTATTTCAGAATTAAACAAGTTCACATTTGCATGGAATGCATACGATGATGAATGACTACTTTCACTGATGGATTTAAATGGATTTAGAGTTTTAATGGTCTTTATACTTGTTTGATTCAATCAATATACTAGGTTGTTTAGAGACAAGTGTTAATTTCAGGACCAAAGTGACAAAAAGTATTTTTGGAGACAAAAGAAAAGCATTGCTAATGAGAAATGATGGGAGGCACTTTCTAATTTTGAATTCAACAATCAATATCAATAAGAAATGAAATTCAAGATCAAGCACTCCATTGTTTCATAAACTAAATGAATTGAATTGATAGATGGTCCATGGGCATTTTTTTCGTAATGAATATAATCATTAAGGAAGAAGCAAAATGACATTTGAAAGTTATTGCATGAGAAATAGTCTTGGTAACAATAAGAGGAGCCTAATTCAAATGAGGTGAATAGAATGTCTTATTACTTCAGAAATAAACAAGTTCATATTTGCATGGAATGCATACGATGATGAATGACTACTTTAATTGATGGATTTAAATGGATTTAGAGTTTTAATGGTCTTTATACTTGTGTGATTCAATCAATATACTAGGTTGTTTAGCCACATGTGTTAATTTTATGATCAATGTGTCACAAAGTGTGTTTGGAGTCAAAAGAATGGCATTGCTAATGAGAAATGATGGGAGGCACTCTCTAATTTTGAATTCAATAATTAATATCAATAAGAAAAGAAATTCAAGATCAAGCATTCCATTATTTGTTAAATTGAATGAATTGAATTGATAGACGGTCCTTGGGCATTTTTTTCGTAATGAGTATAATCATTAAGAAAGAAGGAAAATGTAATTTGAAAGTTATTGCATGACAAATAGTCTCGGTAAGAATAAGAGGAGCCTAATTCACATGAGGTGAATAGAATGTCTTATTATTTTAGAATTAAACAAGTTCACATTTGCATGGAATGCATACGATGATGAATGACTACTTTAACTGATGGATTTAAATGGATTTACAGTGTTAATGGTATTTATACATGTTTGATTCAATCCATATACTAGGTTGTTTAGAGACAAGTGTTTATTTCAGGACCAACGTGACAAAGTATTTTTGGAGTCAAAAGAAAAGCATTGCTAATGAGAAATGATGGGAGGCACTTTCTAATTTTGAATTCAACAATTAATATCAATAAGAAATGAAATTCAAGATCAAGCACTCCATTGTTTCATAAACTGAATGAATTGAATTGATAGATGGTCCATGGGCATTTTTTTCATAATGAATATAATCATTGAGGAAGAAGCAAAATGACATTTGAAAGTTATTGCATGAGAAATAGTCTTGGTAACAATAAGAGGAGCCCTAATTCACATGAGGTGAATAGAATGTCTTATTATTTCAGAATTAAACAAGCTCACATTTGCATGGAATGCATACGATGATGAATGACTACTTTAACTGATGGATTTAAATGTATTTAGAGTTTTAATGGTCTTTATACTTGTTTGATTCAATCAATATACTTGGTTGTTTAGCCACATGTGTTAATTTCATGATCAATGTGTCAAAAAGTGTGTTTGAAGTCAAAAGAACGGGCATTGCTAATGAGAAATGATGGCAGGCACTCTCTAATTTTGAATTCAACAATTAATATCAATAAGAAATGAAATTAAAGATCAAGCACTCCATTGTTTGTTAAATTGAATGAATTGAATTGATAGATGGTCCATGGGCATTGTTTTCGTAATGAATATAGTCATTAAGAAAGAAGCAAAATGTAATTTGAAAGTTATTGCATGACAAATAGTCTTGGTAAGAATAAGAGGAGCCTAATTCACATGAGGTGAATAGAATGTCTTATTATTTTTGAATTAAACAAGTTCACATTTGCATCGAATGCTTACGATGATGAATGACTACTTTGACAGATGGATTTAAATGGATTTAGAGTTTTAATGGTATTTATACTTGTTTCATTCAATCAATATACTAGGTTGTTTAGCCACATGTGCTAATTTCATGATCAATGTGTCAAAAAGTGTGTTTGGAGTCAAAAGAACAGCATTGCTAATGAGAAATGATGGGAGGCACTTTCTAATTTTGAATTCAACAATTAATATCAATAGGAAATGAAATTGAAGATAAAGCACTCCATTGTTTGTTAAATTGAAGGAATTGAATTGATAGATGATCCTTGGGCATTGTTTTCGTAATGAATATAATCATTAAGGAAGAAGCAAAATGTAATTTGAAAGTTATTGCATAACAAATAGTCTTGGTAACCATAAGAGGAGCCTAATTCACATGAGGTCAATAGAATGTCTTATTATTTCAGAATTAAACAAGTTCACATTTGCATGGATTGCATACCCTGATGAACGACTCCTTTCACTGATGGATTTAAATGGATTTAGAGTTATAATGGTGTTTATACTTGTTTGATTCAATCAATATACCAAGTTGTTTAGCCAAATGTGTTAATTTCATGATCAATGTGTCAAAAACTGTGTTTGGAGTCAAAAGAACAGCATTGCTAATGAGAAATGATGGGAGGCACTTTCAAATTTTGAATTCAACAATTAATTTCAAGAGGAAATGAAATTCACTATCAAGCACTGCATTGTTTGTTAAATTGAATGAATTGAATTGATAGATGGTCCATGGGCAATTTTCTCGTAATGAATATAATCATTAAGGAAGAAGTAAATGTAATTTGAAAGTTATTGCATGACAAATAGTCTTGGTAACAATAAGAGGAGCCTAATTCACATGAGGTGAATAGAATCTCTTATTATTTTAGAATTAAACAAGTTCACATTTGCATGGAATGCATACGATGATGAATGACTACTTTAACTGATCGATTTAAATGGATTTAGAGTTTTAATGGTATTTATACTTGTTTGATTCAATCAATATACTAGGTTGTTTAGAGACAAGTGCTAATTTCAGGACCAAAGTGACAAAAAGTATTTTTGGAGTCAAAAGAAAAGCATTGGTAATGAGAAATGATGGGAGGCACTTTCTAATTTTGAATTCAACAATTAATATCAATAAGAAATGAAATTCAAGATCAAGCACGCCATTGTTTCATAAACTGAATGAATTGAATTGATAGATGGTCCATGGGCATTTTTTTCATAATGAATATAATCATTAAGGAAGAAGCAAAATGACATTTGAAAGTTATTGCATGAGAAATAGTCTTGGTAACAATAAGAGGAGCCTAATTCACATGAGGTGAATAGAATGTCTTATTATTTCAGAATTAAACAAGTTCACATTTGCGTGGAATGCATACGATGATGAATGACTACTTTAACTGATGGATTTAAATGGATTTAGAGTTTTAATGGTGTTTATACTTGTTTGATTCAATCAATATACTAGGTTGTTTAGCCATATGTGTTAATTTCAAGATCAATGTGTCTTAAATTGTGTTTGGAGAAAAAAGAACGGCATTGCTAATGAGAAATGATGGGAGGCACTCTCTAATTTTGAATTCAACAATTAATATCAATAAGAAATGAAATTAAAGATCAAGCACTCCATTGTTTGTTAAATTGAATGAATTGAATTGATAGATGGTCCATGGGCATTGTTTTCATAATGAATATAGTCATTAAGAAAGAAGCAAAATGTAATTTGAAAGTTATTGCATGACAAATAGTCTTGGTAAGAATAAGAGGAGCCTAATTCACATGAGGTGAATAGAATGTCTTATTATTTTAGAATTAAACAAGTTCACATTTGCATCGAATGCATACGATGATGAATGACTACTTTGACTGATGGATTTAAATGGATTTAGAGTTTTAATGGTATTTATACTTGTTTCATTCAATCAATATACTTGGTTGTTTAGGCACATGTGTTAATTTCATGATCAATGTGTCAAAAAGTGTGTTGGGAGTCAAAAGAACAGCATTGCTAACAAGAAATGATGGGAGGCACTTTCTAATTTTGAATTCAAAAATTAATTTCAAGAGGAAATGAAATTCACTATCAAGCACTCCATTGTTTGTTAAATTGAATGAATTGAATTGATAGATGGTCCATGGGCATTTTTTTCATAATGAATATAATCATTAAGGAAGAAGCAAAATGACATTTGAAAGTTATTGCATGAGAAATAGTCTTGGTAACAATAAGAGGAGCCTAATTCACATGAGGTGAATAGAATGTCTTATTATTTCAGAATTAAACAAGTTCACATTTGCATGGAATGCATACGATGATGAATGACTACTTTAACTGATGGATTTAAATGGATTTAGAGTTTTAATGGTGTTTATACTTGTTTGATTCAATCAATATACTAGGTTGTTTAGCCACATGAGTTAATTTCACGATCAATGTGTTAAAAAGTATATTTGGAGTCAAAAGAACAGCATTGCTAACGACAAATGATGGGAGGCACTCTCTAATTTTGAATTCAATAATTAATATCAATAAGAAATGAAATTCAAGATCAAGCATTCCATTGTTTGTTAAATTGAATGAATTGAATTGATAGACGGTCCTTGGTCATTTCTTTCGTAATGAATATAATCATTAAGAAAGAAGCAAAATGGAATTTGAAAGTTATTGCATGACAAATAGTCTTGGTAAGAAGAAGAGGAGCCTAGTTCACATGAGGTGAATAGAATGTCTTATTATTTTAGAATTAAACAAGTTCACATTTGCATCGAATGCATACGATGATGAATGACTACTTTGACTGATGGACTTAAATGGATTTAGAGTTTTAATGGTATTTATACTTGTTTCATTCAATCAATATACTAGGTTGTTTAGCCACATGTGTTAATTTCATAATCAATGTGTCAAAAAGTGTGTTTGGAGTCAAAAGAACAGCATTGCTAACGAGAAATGATGGGAGGCACTTTCTAATTTTGAATTCAACAATGAATTTCAAGAGGAAATGAAATTCACTATCAAGCACTCCATTGTTTGTTAAATTGAATGAATTGAATTGATAGATGGTCCATGGGCATTTTTTTCATAATGAATATAATCATTAAGGAAGAAGCAAAATGACATTTGAAAGTTATTGCATGAGAAATAGTCTTGGTAACAATAAGAGGAGCCTAATTCATATGAGGTGAATAGAATGTCTTATTATTTTAGAATTAAACAAGTTCACATTTGCATGGAATGCATAGGATGATGAATGACTACTTTAACTGATGGATATAAATGGATTTATAGTTTTAATGGTGTTTATACTTGTTTGATTCAATCAATATACTAGGTTGTTTAGCCACATGAGTTAATTTCACGATCAATGTGTCAAAAAGTGTATTTGGAGTCAAAAGAACAGCATTGCTAACGAGAAATGATGGGAGGCACTCTCTAATTTTGAATTCAATAATTAATATCAATAAGAAATGAAATTCAAGATCAAGCATTCCATTGTTTGTTAAATTGAATGAATTGAATTGATAGACGGTCCTTGGACATTTCTTTTGTAATGAATATAATCATTAAGAAAGAAGCAAAATGGAATTTGAAAGTTATTGCATGACAAATAGTCTTGGTAAGAATAAGAGGAGCCTAATTCACATGAGGTGAATAGAATGTCTTATTATTTTAGAATTAAACAAGTTCACATTTGCATCGAATGCATACGATGATGAATGAATACTTTGACTGATGGATTTAAATGGATTTAGAGTTTTAATGGTATTTATACTTGTTTCATTCAATCAATATACTAGGTTGTTTAGCCACATGTGTTAATTTCATGATCAATGTGTCAAAAAGTGTGTTTGGAGTCAAAAGAACAGCATTGCTAACAAGAAATGATGGGAGGCACTTTCTAATTTTGAATTCAAAAATTAATTTCAAGAGGAAATGAAATTCACTATCAAGCACTCCATTGTTTGTTAAATTGAATGAATTGAATTGATAGATGGTCCATGGGCATTTTTTTCATAATGAATATAATCATTAAGGAAGAAGCAAAATGACATTTGAAAGTTATTGCATGAGAAATAGTCTTGGTAACAATAAGAGGAGCCTAATTCACATGAGGTGAATAGAATGTCTTATTATTTCAGAATTAAACAAGTTCACATTTGCATGGAATGCATACGATGATGAATGACTACTTTAACTGATGGATTTAAATGGATTTAGAGTTTTAATGGTGTTTATACTTGTTTGATTCAATCAATATACTAGGTTGTTTAGCCACATGAGTTAATTTCACGATCAATGTGTCAAAAAGTGTATTTGGAGTCAAAAGAACAGCATTGCTAACGACAAATGATGGGAGGCACTCTCTAATTTTGAATTCAATAATTAATATCAATAAGAAATGAAATTCAAGATCAAGCATTCCATTGTTTGTTAAATTGAATGAATTGAATTGATAGACGGTCCTTGGTCATTTCTTTCGTAATGAATATAATCATTAAGAAAGAAGCAAAATGGAATTTGAAAGTTATTGCATGACAAATAGTCTTGGTAAGAAGAAGAGGAGCCTAGTTCACATGAGGTGAATAGAATGTCTTATTATTTTAGAATTAAACAAGTTCACATTTGCATCGAATGCATACGATGATGAATGACTACTTTGACTGATGGACTTAAATGGATTTAGAGTTTTAATGGTATTTATACTTGTTTCATTCAATCAATATACTAGGTTGTTTAGCCACATGTGTTAATTTCATAATCAATGTGTCAAAAAGTGTGTTTGGAGTCAAAAGAACAGCATTGCTAACGAGAAATGATGGGAGGCACTTTCTAATTTTGAATTCAACAATGAATTTCAAGAGGAAATGAAATTCACTATCAAGCACTCCATTGTTTGTTAAATTGAATGAATTGAATTGATAGATGGTCCATGGGCATTTTTTTCATAATGAATATAATCATTAAGGAAGAAGCAAAATGACATTTGAAAGTTATTGCATGAGAAATAGTCTTGGTAACAATAAGAGGAGCCTAATTCACATGAGGTGAATAGAATGTCTTATTATTTTAGAATTAAACAAGTTCACATTTGCATGGAATGCATAGGATGATGAATGACTACTTTAACTGATGGATATAAATGGATTTATAGTTTTAATGGTGTTTATACTTGTTTGATTCAATCAATATACTAGGTTGTTTAGCCACATGAGTTAATTTCACGATCAATGTGTCAAAAAGTGTATTTGGAGTCAAAAGAACAGCATTGCTAACGAGAAATGATGGGAGGCACTCTCTAATTTTGAATTCAATAATTAATATCAATAAGAAATGAAATTCAAGATCAAGCATTCCATTGTTTGTTAAATTGAATGAATTGAATTGATAGACGGTCCTTGGACATTTCTTTTGTAATGAATATAATCATTAAGAAAGAAGCAAAATGGAATTTGAAAGTTATTGCATGACAAATAGTCTTGGTAAGAATAAGAGGAGCCTAATTCACATGAGGTGAATAGAATGTCTTATTATTTTAGAATTAAACAAGTTCACATTTGCATCGAATGCATACGATGATGAATGAATACTTTGACTGATGGATTTAAATGGATTTAGAGTTTTAATGGTATTTATACTTGTTTCATTCAATCAATATACTAGGTTGTTTAGCCACATGTGTTAATTTCATGATCAATGTGTCAAAAAGTGTGTTTGGAGTCAAAAGAACAGCATTGCTAACAAGAAATGATGGGAGGCACTTTCTAATTTTGAATTCAACAATTAATTTCAAGAGGAAATGAAATTAACTATCAAGCACTCCATTGTTTGTTAAATTGAATGAATTGAATTGATAGATGGTCCATGGGCATTTTTTTCATAATGAATATAATCATTAAGGAAGAAGCAAAATGACATTTGAAAGTTATTGCATGAGAAATAGTCTTGGCAACAATAAGAGGAGCCTAATTCACATGAGGTGAATAGAATGTCTTATTATTTCAGAATTAAACAAGTTCACATTTGCATGGAATGCATACGATGATGAATGACTACTTTAACTGATGGATATCAATGGATTTAGAGTTTTAATGGTGTTTATACTTGTTTGATTCAATCAATATACTAGGTTGTTTAGCCACATGAGTTAATTTCACGATCAATGTGTCAAAAAGTGTATTTGGAGTCAAAAGAACAGCATTGCTAACGAGAAATGATGGGAGGCACTCTCTAATTTTGAATTCAATAATTAATATCAATAAGAAATGAAATTCAAGATCAAGCATTCCATTGTTTGTTAAATTGAATGAATTGAATTGATAGACGGTCCTTGGACATTTCTTTCGTAATGAATATAATCATTAAGAAAGAAGCAAAATGGAATTTAAAAGCTATTGCATGACAAATAGTCTTGGTAAGAATAAGAGGAGCCTAATTCACATGAGGTGAAAAGAATCTCTTATTATTTTAGAATTAAACAAGTTCACATTTGCATCGAATGCATACGATGATGAATGACTATTTTGACTAATGGATTTAAATGGATTTAGAGTTTTAATGGTATCTATACTTGTTTCATTCAATCAATATACTAGGTTGTTTAGCCACATGTGTTAATTTCATGATCAATCTGTCAAAAATTGTGTTTGCAGTCAAAAGAACGACATTGCTAATGAGAAATGATGGGAGGCCCTTTCTAATTTTGAATTCAACAATTAATATCAATATGAAATGAAATTCAAGATCAAGCACTCCATTGTTTGTTAAATTGAATGAATTGAATTGATAGATGGTCCATGGGCATTTTTTTCGTAATGAATATAATCATTAAGGAAAAAGCAAAATCACATTTGAAAGTTATTGCATGAGAAATAGTCTTGGTAACAATAAGAGGAGCCTAATTCACATGAGGTGAATAGAATGTCTTATTATTTTAGAATTAAACAAGTTCACATTTGCATGGAATGCATATCATGTTGAACGACTCCTTTGACTGATGGATTTAAATGGATTTAGAGTTTTAATGGTATTTATACTTGTTTCATTCAATCAATATACTAGGTTGTTTAGCCACATGTGTTAATTTCATGATCAATGTGTCAAAAAGTGTATTTGGAGTCAAAAGAACAGCATTGGTAACGAGAAATGATGGGAGGCACTCTCTAATTTTGAATTCAATAATTAATATCAATAAGAAATGAAATTCAAGATCAAGCATTCCATTGTGTGTTAAATTGAATGAATTGAATTGATAGACGGTCCTTGGACATTTTTTTCGTATTGAATATAATCATTAAGAAAGAAGCAAAATGGAATTTGAAAGTTATTGCATGACAAATAGTCTTGGTAAGAATAAGAGGAGCCTAATTCACATGAGGTGAATAGAATGTCTTATTATTTTAGAATTAAACAAGTTCACATTTGCATCGAATGCATACGATGATGAATGACTACTTTAACTGATGGATTTAAATGGATTTAGAGTTTTAATGGTATTTATACTTGTTTGATTCAATCAATATACTAGGTTGTGTAGCCACATGTGTTAATTTCATGATCAATGTGTCACAACTTGGGTTTATAGTCAAAAGAACGGCATTGCTAATGAGAAATGATGAGAGACACTCTCTAATTTTGAATTCAACAATTAATATCAATAAGAAATGAAATTGAAGATCAAGCACTCCATTGTTTGTTAAATTGAATGAATTGAATTGATAGAGGGTCCATGGGCATTTTTTTCGTAATGAATATAATCATTAAGGAAGAAGCAAAATGTAATTTGAAAGTTATTGCACGAAAAATAGTTTTGGTAACAATAAGAGGAGGCTAATTCACATTAGATGAATTCAATGTCTTATTATTTCAAAATTAAACTAGTTCATATTCGTACGGAATGGAAAACATGATGAATGACTCCTTTGAGTGATGGATTTAAAAGGATTGAGAGTTTTAATGGTTTTCATAATTGTTTGATTCAATCAATATACTAGGTTGTTTAGCCACATGTGTTAATTTCATGATCAATGTGTCAAGACGTGTGTTTGGAGTCAAAAGAACAGCATTGCTAATGAGAAATGATGGGAGGCACTCTCTAATTTTGAATTCAACAATTAATATCAATAAGAAATGAAATTCAAGATTAAGCACTGCATTGTTTGTTAAATTGATTGAATTGAATTGATAGACGGTCCTTGGCCATTTTTTTCGTAATGAATATAATCATTAAGAAAGAAGCAAAATGTAATTTGAAAGTTATTGCATGACAAATAGTCTTGGTAAGAATAAGAAGAGCCTAATTCACATGAGGTGAATATAATGTCTTGTTATTTTAGAATTAAACAAGTTCACATTTGCATCGAATGCATACGATGATGAATGACTACTTTGACTGATGGATTTCAATGGATTTAGAGTTTTAATAGTATTTATACTTGTTTCATTCAATCAATATACTAGGTTGTTTAGCCACATGTGTTAATTTCACGATCAATGTGTCAAAAAGTGTGTTGGAGTCAAAAGAACAGCATTGCTAATGAGAAATGATGGGAGGCACTCTCTAATTTTGAATTCAACAATTAATGTCAAGAAGAAATGAAATTCAAGACCAAGCACTCCATTGTTTGTTAAATTGAATGAATTGAATTGATCGACGGTCTATGGACATTTTTTTCATAATGAATATAATCATTAAGGAAGAAGCAAAATGTAATTTGAAAGTTATTGCAGCACAAATAGTCTTGGTAACTATAAGAGGAGCCTAATTCAAATGAGGTGAATAGAATGTCTTATTATTTTAGAATTAAACAAGTTCACATTTGCATGGAATGCAGACGATGATGAATGACTACTTTAACTGATGGATTTAAATGGATTTAGAGTTTTAATGGTCTTTATACTTGTTTGATTCAATCAATATACCAGGTTGATTAGCCACATGTGTTAATTTCATGATCAATGTGTCAAGAAGTGTGTTTGGAGTCAAAAGAATGGCATTGCTAATGAGAAATGATGAGAGGCACTCTCTAATTTTGAATTCAACAAATAATATCAATAAGAAATGAAATTGAAGATCAAGCACTCCATTGTTTGTTAAATTGAATGAATTAAATTGATAGAGGGTCCATGGGCATTTTTTTCGTAATGAATATAATCATTAAGGAAGGAGCAAAATGTAATTTGAAAGTTATTGCACGAAAAATAGTTTTGGTAACAATAAGAGGAGGCTAATTCACGTGAGATGAATTGAATGTCTTATTATTTCAGAATTAAACTAGTTCACATTCGTACGGAATGGAAACCATAATGAATGACTCCTTTGACTGATGGATTTAAAAGGATTGAGAGTTTTAATGGTTTTCATAATTGTTTGATTCAATCAATATACTAGGTTGTTTAGCCACATGTGTTAATTTCATGATCAATGTGTCAAGACGTGTGTTTGGAGTCAAAAGAACAGAATTGCTAATGAGAAATGATGGGAGGCACTCTCTTATTTTGAATTCAACAATTAATATCAATAAGAAATGAAATTGAAGATCAAGCACTCCATTGTTTGTTAAATTGAATGAATTGAATTGATAGAGGGTCCATGGGCATTTTTTTCGTAATGAATATAATCATTAAGGAAGGAGCAAAATGTAATTTGAAAGTTATTGCATGACAAATAGTCTTGGTAACAATAAGAGGAGCCTAATTCCCATGAGGTGAATAGAATGTCTTATTATTTTAGAATTAAACAAGTTCACATTTGCATGGAATGCATATCATGTTGAACGACTCCTTTGACTGATGAATTTAAAAGGATTGAGAGTTTTAATGTTTTTCATAATTGTTTGATTCAATCAATATACTAGGTTGTTTAGCCACATGTGTTAATTTCATTATCAATGTGTCAAGACGTGTGTTTGGAGTCAAAAGAACAGCATTGCTAATGAGAAATGATGGGAGGCACTCTCTAATTTTGAATTCAACAATTAATATCAATAAGAAATGAAATTGAAGATCAAGCACTCCATTGTTTGTTAAATTGAATGAATTGAATTGATAGAGGGTCCATGGGCATTTGTTTCGTAATGAATATAATCGTTAAGGAAAAAGCAAAATGTAATTTGAAAGTTATTGCACGAAAAATAGTTTTGGTAACAATAAGAGGAGGCTAATTCACATGAGATGAATTGAATGTCTTATTATTTCAAAATTAAACTAGTTCACATTCGTACGGAATGGAAACCATGATGAATGACTCCTATGACTGATGGATTTAAAAGGATCGAGAGTTTTAATGGTTTTCATAATTGTTTGATTCAATCAATATACTAAGTTGTTTAGCCACATGTGTTAATTTCATGATCAATGTGTCAAGACGTGTGTTTGGAGTCAAAAGAATGGCATTGCTAATGAGAAATGATGAGAGGGACTCTCTAATTTTGAATTCAACAATTAATATCAATAAGAAATGAAATTGAAGATCAAGTACTCCATTGTTTGTTAAATTGAATGAATTGAATTGATAGAGGGTCCATGGGCATTTTTTTCGTAATGAATATAATCATTAAGGAAGAAGCAAAATGTAATTTGAAAGTTATTGCACGAAAAATAGTTTTGGTAACAATAAGAGGAGGCTAATTCACATGAGATGAATTGAATATCTTATTATTTCAAAATTAAACTAGTTCACATTCGTACGGAATGGAAACCATGATGAATGACTCCTTTGACTGATGGATTTAAAAGGATCGAGAGTTTTAATGGTTTTCATAATTGTTTGATTCAATCAATATACTAAGTTGTTTAGCCACATGTGTTAATTTCATGATCAATGTGTCAAGACGTGTGTTTGGAGTCAAAAGAACGGCATTGCTAATGAGAAATGATGAGAGGCACTCTCTAATTTTGAATTCAACAATTAATATCAATAAGAAATGAAATTGAAGATCAAGCACTCCATTGTTTGTTAAATTGAATGAATTGAATTGATAGAGGTTCCATGGGCATTTTTTTCGTAATGAATATAATCATTAAGGAAGGAGCAAAATGTAATTTGAAAGTTATTGCACGAAAAATAGTTTTGGTAACAATAAGAGGAGGCTAATTCACATGAGATGAATTGAATGTCTTATTATTTCAGAATTAAACTAGTTCACATTCGTACGGAATGGAAACCATGATGAATGACTCCTTTGACTGATGGATTTAAAAGGATTGAGAGTTTTAATGGTTTTCATAATTGTTTGATTCAATCAATATACTAGGTTGTTTAGCCACATGTGTTAATTTCATGATCAATGTGTCAAGACGTGTATTTGGAGTCAAAAGAACAGCATTGCTAATGAGAAATGATGGGAGGCACTCTCTTATTTTGAATTCAACAATTAATATCAATAAGAAATGAAATTCAAGATTAAGCACTCCATTGTTTTATAAATTGATTGATTTGAATTGATAGATGGTCCATGGGCATTTTTTTCGTAATGAATATAATCATTAAGGAATAAGCAAAATGTAATTTGAAAGTTATTGCATGACAAATAGTCTTGGTAACAATAAGAGGAGCCTAATTCCCATGAGGTGAATAGAATGTCTTATTATTTTAGAATTAAACAAGTTCACATTTGCATGGAATGCATATCATGTTGAACGACTCCTTTGACTGATGAATTTAAAAGGATTGAGAGTTTTAATGTTTTTCATAATTGTTTGATTCAATCAATATACTAGGTTGTTTAGCCACATGTGTTAATTTCATGATCAATGTGTCAAGACGTGTGTTTGGAGTCAAAAGAACGGCATTGCTAATGAGAAATGATGAGAGGCACTCTCTAATTTTGAATTCAACAATTAATATCAATAAGAAATGAAATTGAAGATCAAGCACTCCATTGTTTGTTAAATTGAATGAATTGAATTGATAGAGGTTCCATGGGCATTTTTTTCGTAATGAATATAATCATTAAGGAAGGAGCAAAATGTAATTTGAAAGTTATTGCACGAAAAATAGTTTTGGTAACAATAAGAGGAGGCTAATTCACGTGAGATGAATTGAATGTCTTATTATTTCAGAATTAAACTAGTTCACATTCGTACGGAATGGAAACCATAATGAATGACTCCTTTGACTGATGGATTTAAAAGGATTGAGAGTTTTAATGGTTTTCATAATTGTTTGATTCAATCAATATACTAAGTTGTTTAGCCACATGTGTTAATTTCATGATCAATGTGTCAAGACGTGTGTTTGGAGTCAAAAGAACAGAATTGCTAATGAGAAATGATGGGAGGCACTCTCTTATTTTGAATTCAACAATTAATATCAATAAGAAATGAAATTGAAGATCAAGCACTCCATTGTTTGTTAAATTGAATGAATTGAATTGATAGAGGGTCCCATGGGCATTTTTTTTCGTAATGAATATAATCATTAAGGAAGGAGCAAAATGTAATTTGAAAGTTATTGCATGACAAATAGTCTTGGTAACAATAAGAGGAGCCTAATTCCCATGAGGTGAATAGAATGTCTTATTATTTTAGAATTAAACAAGTTCACATTTGCATGGAATGCATATCATGTTGAACGACTCCTTTGACTGATGAATTTAAAAGGATTGAGAGTTTTAATGTTTTTCATAATTGTTTGATTCAATCAATATACTAGGTTGTTTAGCCACATGTGTTAATTTCATGATCAATGTGTCAAGACGTGTGTTTGGAGTCAAAAGAACAGCATTGCTAATGAGAAATGATGGGAGGCACTCTCTAATTTTGAATTCAACAATTAATATCAATAAGAAATGAAATTCCACATTAAGCACTGCATTGTTTGTTAAATTGAATGAATTGAATTGCTAGACGGTCCTTGGGCATTTTTTTCGTAATGAATATAATAATTAAGAAAGAAGCAAAATGTAATTTGAAAGTTATTGCATGACAAATAGTCTTGGTAAGAATAAGAGGAGCCTAATTCACATGAGGTGAATAGAATGTCTTATTATTTTAGAATTAAACAAGTTCACATTTGCATCGAATGCATACGATGATGAATGACTACTTTGACTGATAGATTTAAATGGATTTAGAGTTTTAATGGTATTTATACTTGTTTCATTCAATCAATATACTAGGTAGTTTAGCCACATGTGTTAATTTCATGATCAATGTGTCAAAAAGTGTGTTGGAGTCAAAAGAACAGCATTGCTAATGAGAAATGATGGGAGGCACTCTCTAATTTTGAATTCAACAATTAATATCAAGAAGAAATGAAATTCAGGATCAAGCACTCCATTGTTTGTTAAATTGAATGAATTGAATTGATAGACGGTCCATGGACATTTTTTTCATAATGAATATAATCATTAAGGAAGAAGCAAAATGTAATTTGAAAGTTATTGCATAACAAATAGTCTTGGTAACTATAAGAGGAGCCTAATTCAAATGAGGTGAATAGAATGTCTTATTATTTTAGAATTAAACAAGTTCACATTTGCATGGAATGCAGACGATGATGAATGACTACTTTAACTGATGGATTTAAATGGATTTAGAGTTTTAATGGTCTTTATACTTGTTTGATTCAATCAATATACCAGGTTGATTAGCCACATATGTTAATTTCATGATCAATGTGTCAAGAAGTGTGTTTGGAGTCAAAAGAACGGCATTACTAATGAGAAATGATGAGAGGCACTCTCTAATTTTGAATTCAACAATTAATATCAATAAGAAATGAAATTGAAGATCAAGCACTCCATTGTTTGTTAAATTGAATGAATTGAATTGATAGAGGGTCCATGGGCATTTTTTTCGTAATGATTATAATCATTAAGGAAGGAGCAAAATGTAATTTGAAAGTTATTGCACGAAAAATAGTTTTGGTAACAATAAGAGGAGGCTAATTCACATGAGATGAATTGAATGTCTTATTATTTCAGAATTAAACTAGTTCACATTCGTACGGAATGGAAACCATGATGAATGACTCCTTTGACTGATTGATTTAAAAGGATTGAGAGTTTTAATGGTTTTCATAATTGTTTGATTCAATCAATATACTAGGTTGTTTAGCCACATGTGTTAATTTCATGATCAATGTGTCAAGACGTGTGTTTGGAGTCAAAAGAACAGCATTGCTAATGAGAAATGATGGGAGGCACTCTCTTATTTTGAATTCAACAATTAATATCAATAAGAAATGAAATTCAAGATCAAGCACTGCATTGTTTGTAAAATTGAATGAATTGAATTGATAGACGGTCCTTGGGCATTTTTTTCGTAATGAATATAATAATTAAGAATGAAGTAAAATGTAATTTGAAAGTTATTGCATGACAAATAGTTTTGGTAAGAATAAGAGGAGCCTAATTCACATGAGGTGAATAGAATGTCTTATTATTTTAGAGTTAAACAAGTTCACATTTGCATCGAATGCATACGATGATGATTGACTACTTTGACTGATGGATTTAAATGGATTTAGAGTTTTAATGGTATTTATACTTGTTTCATTCAATCAATATACTAGGTTGTTTAGCCACATGTGTTAATTTCATGATCAATGTGTCAAAAAGTGTATTTGGAGTCAAAAGGACAGCATTGCTAACAAGAAATGATGGGAGGCACTCTCTAATTTTGAATTCAATAAGAAATGAAATTCAAGATTAAGCACTCCATTGTTTGTTAAATTGAATGAATTGAATTGATAGATGGTCCTTGGGCATTTTTTTCGTAATGAATATAATCATTAAGAAAGAAGCAAAATGTAATTTGAAAGTTATTGCATGACAAATAGTCTTGGTAACTATAAGAGGAGCCTAATTCAAATGAGGTGAATAGAATGTCTTATTATTTTAGAATTAAACAAGTTCACATTTGCATGGAATGCAGACGATGATGAATGACTACTTTAACTGATGGATTTAAATGGATTTAGAGTTTTAATGGTCTTTATACTTGTTTGATTCAATCAATATACCAGGTTGATTAGCCACATGTGTTAATTTCATGATCAATGTGTCAAGAAGTGTGTTTGGAGTCAAAAGAACGGCATTACTAATGAGAAATGATGAGAGGCACTCTCTAATTTTGAATTCAACAATTAATATCAATAAGAAATGAAATTGAAGATCAAGCACTCCATTGTTTGTTAAATTGAATGAATTGAATTGATAGAGGGTCCATGGGCATTTTTTTCGTAATGAATATAATCATTAAGGAAGGAGCAAAATGTAATTTGAAAGTTATTGCACGAAAAATAGTTTTGGTAACAATAAGAGGAGGCTAATTCACATGAGATGAATTGAATGTATTATTATTTCAGAATTAAACTAGTTCACATTCGTACGGAATGGAAACCATGATGAATGACTCCTTTGACTGATGGATTTAAAAGGATTGAGAGTTTTAATGGTTTTCATAATTGTTTGATTCAATCAATATACTAGGTTGTTTAGCCACATGTGTTAATTTCATGATCAATGTGTCAAAAATTGTGTTTGGAGTCAAAAGAACGACATTGCTAATGAGAAATGATGGGAGGCACTTTCTAATTTTGAATTCAACAATTAATATCAATAAGAAATCAAATTCAAGATCAAGCACTCCATTGTTTGTTAAATTGAATGAATTGAATTGATAGACGGGTCCATGGACTTTTTTTCGTAATGAATATAATCATTAAGGAAGAAGCAAAATGTAATTTGAAAGTTATTGCATGACAAATAGTCTTGGTAACAATAAGAGGAGCCTAATTCCCATGAGGTGAATAGAATGTCTTATTATATCATAATTAAACAAGTTCACATTTGCATGGAATGCATACCACGATGAACGACTCCTTTGACTGACGGATTTAAATGGATTTAGAGTTTTAATGGTGTTTATACTTGTTTGATTCAATCAATATACTAGGTTGTTTAGCCACATGTGTTAATTTCATGATCAATGTGTCAAAAAGTGTGTTGGAGTCAAAACAACAGCATTGCTAATGAGAAATGATGGGAGGCACTCTCTAATTTTGAATTCAACAATTAATATCAAGAAGAAATGAAATTCAAGACCAAGCACTCCATTGTTTGTTAAATTGAATGAATTGAATTGATAGACGGTCCATGGACATTTTTTTCATAATGAATATAATCATTAAGGAAGAAGCAAAATGTAATTTGAAAGTTATTGCATAACAAATAGTCTTGGTAACTATAAGAGGAGCCTAATTCAAATGAGGTGAATAGAATGTCTTATTATTTTAGAATTAAACAAGTTCACAATCGTACGGAATGCAGACGATGATGAATGACTCCTTTGACTGATGGATTTAAAAGGATTGAGAGTTTTAATGGTTTTCATAATTGTTTGATTCAATCAATATACTAGGTTGTTTAGCCACATGTCTTAATTTCATGATCAATGTGTCAAAAATTGTGTTTGGAGTCAAAAGAGCGACATTGCTAATGAGAAATGATGGGAGGCACTTTCTAATTTTGAATTTAACAATTAATATCAATAAGAAATGAAATTGAAGATCAAGCACTCCATTGTTTGTTAAATTGAATGAATTGAATTGATAGACGGGTCCATGGACGTTTTTTCGTAATGAATATAATCATTAAGGAAGAAGCAAAATGTAATTTGAAAGTTATTGCATGACAAATAGTCTTGGTAACAATAAGAGGAGCCTAATTCCCATGAGGTGAATAGAATGTCTTATTATATCAGAATTAAACAAGTTCACATTTGCATGGAATGCATACCACGATGAACGACTCCTTTGACTGACGGATTTAAATGGATTTAGAGTTTTAATGGTGTTTATACTTGTTTGATTCAATCAATATACTAGGTTGTTTAGCCACATGTGTTAATTTCATGATCAATGTGTCAAAAAGTGTGTTGGAGTCAAAAGAACAGCATTGCTAATGAGAAATGATGGGAGGCACTCTCTAATTTTGAATTCAACAATTAATATCAAGAAGAAATGAAATTCAAGGCCAAGCACTCCATTGTTTGTTAAATTGAATGAATTGAATTGATAGACGGTCCATGGACATTTTTTTCATAATGAATATAATCATTAAGGAAGAAGCAAAATGTAATTTGAAAGTTATTGCATAACAAATAGTCTTGGTAACTATAAGAGGAGCCTAATTCAAATGAGGTGAATAGAATGTCTTATTATTTTAGAATTAAACAAGTTCACATTTGCATGGAATGCAGACGATGATGAATGACTACTTTAACTGATGGATTTAAATGGATTTAGAGTTTTAATGGTCTTTATACTTGTTTGATTCAATCAATATACCAGGTTGATTAGCCACATGTGTTAATTTCATGATCAATGTGTCAAGAAGTGTGTTTGGAGTCAAAAGAACGGCATTGCCAATGAGAAATGATGAGAGGCACTCTCTAATTTTGAATTCAACAATTAATATCAATAAGAAATGAAATTGAAGATCAAGCACTCCATTGTTTGTTAAATTGAATGAATTGAATTGATAGAGGGTCCATGGGCATTTTTTTCGTAATGAATATAATCATTAAGGAAGAAGCAAAATGTAATTTGAAAGTTATTGCACGAAAAATAGTTTTGGTAACAATAAGAGGAGGCTAATTCACATGAGATGAATTGAATGTCTTATTATTTCAAAATTAAACTAGTTCACATTCGTACGGAATGGAAATCATGATGAATGACTCGTTTGGCTGTTGGATTTAAAAGGATTGAGAGTTTTAATGGTTTTCATAATTGTTTGATTCAATCAATATACTAGGTTGTTTAGGCACATGTGTTAATTTCATGATCAATGTGTCAAGACGTTTGTTTGGAGTCAAAAGAACAGCATTGCTAATGAGAAATGATGGGAGGCACTCCCTAATTTTGAATTCAACAATTAATATCAATAAGAAATGAAATTCAAGAGCAAGCACTCCATTGTTTGTTAAATTGAATGAATTGTATTGATAGACGGTCCATGGACATTTTTTTTCATAATGAATATAATCATTAAGGAAGAAGCAAAATGTAATTTGAAAGTTATTGCATAGCAAATAGTCTGGGTAACTATAAGAGGAGCCTAATTCAAATGAGGTGAATAGAATGTCTTATTATTTTAGAATTAAACAAGTTCACATTTGCATGGAATGCTGACGATGATGAATGACTACTTTAACTGATGGATTTAAATGGATTTAGAGTTTTAATGGTCTTTATACTTGTTTGATTCAATCAATATACCAGGTTGATTAGCCACATGTGTTAATTTCATGATCAATGTGTCAAGAAGTGTGTTTGGAGTCAAAAGAATGGCATTGCTAATGAGAAATGATGAGAGGCACTCTCTAATTTTGAATTCAACAATTAATATCAATAAGAAATGAAATTGAAGATCAAGCACTCCATTGTTTGTTAAATTGAATGAATTGAATTGATAGAGGGTCCATGGGCATTTTTTTTGTAATGAATATAATCATTAAGGAAGGAGCAAAATGTAATTTGAAAGTTATTGCACGAAAAATAGTTTTGGTAACAATAAGAGGAGGCTAATTCACATGAGATGAATTGAATGTCTTATTATTTCAGAATTAAACTAGTTCACATTCGTACGGAATGAAAACCATGATGAATGACTCCTTTGACTGATGGATTTAGAAGGATTGAGAGTTTTAATATTTTTCATAATTGTTTGATTCAATCAATATACTAGGTTGTTTAGGCACATGTGTTAATTTCATGATCAATGTGTCAAGAGGTGTGTTTGGAGTCAAAAGAACAGCATTGCTAATGAGAAATGATGGGAGGCACTCTCTTATTTTGAATTCAACAATTAATATCAATAAGAAATGAAATTCAAGATCAAGCACTCCATTGTTTTTTAAATTGATTGATTTGGATTGATAGATGGTCCATGGGCATTTTTTTCGTAATGAATATAATCATTAAGGAAGAAGCAAAATGTAATTTGAAAGTTATTGCATGACAAATAGTCTTGGTAACAATAGGAGGAGCCTAATTCCCATGAGGTGAATAGAATGTCTTATTCTATCAGAATTAAACAAGTTCACATTTGCATGGAATGCATACCACGATGAACAACTCCTTTGACTGATGGATTTAAATGGATTTAGAGTTTTAATGGTGTTTATACTTGTTTGATTCAATCAATATACTAGGTTGTTTAGCCACATGTGTTAATTTCATGATCAATGTGTCAAAAAGTGTTTTTGGAGTCAAAAGAATAGCATTGCTAACGAGAAATGATGGGAAGCACTCTTTAATTTTGAATTCAAAAATTAATATCAATAGGAAGTCAAATTCAAGATCAAGCACTCCATTATTTGTTAAATTGAATGAATAGAATTGATAGATGGTCCATGGGTATTTTTTTCGTAATGAATATAATCATTAAGGAAAAAGAAAAATGACATTTGAAAGTTATTGCATGAGAAATAGTCTTGGTAACAATAAGAGGAGCCTAATTCACATGAGGTGAATAGAATGTCTTATTATTTTAGAATTAAACAAGTTCACATTTGCATCGAATGCATACGATGATGAATGACTACTTTAACTGATGGATTTAAATGGATTTAGAGTTTTAATGGTATTTATACTTGTTTGATTCAATCAATATACTAGGTTGTTTAGCCACATGTGTTAATTTCATGATCAATGTGTCAAAAATTGTGTTTGGAGTCAAAAGAACGGCATTGCTAATGAGAAATGATGAGAGGCACTCTCTAATTTTGAATTCAACAATTAATATCAATAAGAAATCAAATTCAAGATCAAGCACTCCATTGTTTGTTAAATTGAATGAATTGAATTGATAGATGGTCCATGGGCATTTTTTTCGCAATGAATATATTCATTAAGGAAGAAGCAAAATGTCATTTAAAAGTTATTGCACGAAAAATAGTTTTGGTAACAATAAGAGGAGGCTAATTCACATGAGATGAATTGATTGTCTTATTATTTCAGAATTAAACTAGTTCACATTTGTACAGAATGGAAACCATGATGAATGACTCCTTTGACTGGTGTATTTAAATGGATTGAGAGTTTTAATGGTTTTCATAATTGTTTGATTCAATCAATATACTAGGTTGTTTAGCCACATGTGTTAATTTCATGATCAATGTGTCAAGACGTGTGTTTGGACTCAAAAGAATAGCATTGCTAATGAGAAATGATGGGAGGCACTCTCTAATTTTGAATTCAACAATTAATATCAATAAGAAATGAAATTCAAGATCAAGCACTCCATTGTTTTTTAAATTGATTGTTTTGAATTGATAGATGGTCCATGGGCATTTTTTTCGTAATGAATATAATCATTAAGGAAGAAGCAAAATGTAATTTGAAAGTTATTGCATGACAAATAGTCTTGGTAACAATAAGAGGAGCCTAATTCCCATGAGGTGAATAGAATGTCTTATTATATCAGAATTAAACAAGTTCACATTTGCATGGAATGCATACCACGATGAACGACTCCTTTGACTGATGGATTTAAATGGATTTAGAGTTTTAATGGTGTTTATACTTGTTTGATTCAATCAATATACTAGGTTGTTTAGCCACATGTGTTAATTTCATGATCAATGTGTCAAAAAGTGTTTTTGGAGTCAAAAGAATAGCATTGCTAACGAGAAATGATGGGAAGCACTCTTTAATTTCGAATTCAAAAATTAATATCAATAGGAAATCAAATTCAAGATCAAGCACTCATTTGTTTGTTAAATTGAATGAATAGAATTGATAGATGGTCCATGGGTATTTTTTTCGTAATGAATATAATCATTAAGGAAAAAGAAAAATGACATTTGAAAGTTATTGCATGAGAAATAGTCTGGTAACAATAAGAGGAGCCTAATTAACATGAGGTGAATAGAATGTCTTATTATTTTAGAATTAAACAAGTTCATTTTTGCATGGAATGCATACCATGTTGAACGACTCCTTTGACTGATGGATTTAAACGGATTTAGAGTTTTAATGGTGTTTATAGTTGTATGATTCAATTAATATACTAGGTTGTTTAGCCACATGTGTTAATTTCATGATCAATGTGTCAAAAAGTGTATTTGGAGACAAAAGGACAGCATTGCTAACGAGAAATGATGGGAGGCACTCTCTAATTTTGATTCCAATAATTAATATCAATAAGAAATGAAATTCAAGATTAAGCTCTCCATTGTTTGTTAAATTGAATGAATTGAATTGATAGACGGTGGTTGGGCATTTTTTTCGTAATGAATATAATCATTAAGAAAGAAGCAAAATGTAATTTGAAAGTTATTGCATGACAAATAGTCTTGGTAAGAATAAGAGGAGCCTAATTCACATGAGGTGAATAGAATGTCTTATTATTTTAGAATTAAACAAGTTCACATTTGCATCGAATGCATACGATGATGAATGACTACTTTAACTGATGGATTTAAATGGATTTAGAGTTTTAATGGTATTTATACTTGTTTGATTCAATCAATATACTAGGTTGTTTAGCCACATGTGTTAATTTCATGATCAATGTGTCAAAAATTGTGTTTGGAGTTAAAAGAACGGCATTGCTTATGAGCAATGATGAGAGGCACTCTCTAATTTTGAATTCAACAATTCATATTAATAAGAAATGAAATTGAAGATCAAGCACTCCATTGTTTGTTAAATTGAATGAATTGAATTGATAGACGGTCCTTGGGCATTTTTTTCGTAATGAATATAATCATTAAGGAAGAAGCAAAATGTAATTTGAAAGGGATTGCATGACAAATAGTCTTGGTAAGAATAAGAGGAGCCTAATTCACATGAGGTGAATAGAATGTCTTATTATTTTAGAATTAAACAAGTTCACATTTGCATCGAATGCATACGATGATGAATGACTACTTTGACTGATGGATTTAAATGGATTTAGAGTTTTAATGGTATTTATACTTGTTTATTCAATCAATATACTAGGTTGTTTAGCCACATGTGTTAATTTCATGATCAATGTGTCACAAATTGTGTTTGGAGTCAAAAGAACGGCATTGCTAATGAGAAATGATGAGAGGCACTCTCTAATTTTGAATTCAACAATTAATATCAATAAGAAATGAAATTGGAGATCAAGCACTCCATTGTTTGTTAAATTGAATGAATTGAATTGATAGAGGGTCCATGGGCATTTTTTTCGTAATGAATAAAATCATTAAGGAAGAAGCAAAATGTAATTTGAAAGTTATTGCACGAAAAATAGTTTTGGTAACAATAAGAGGAGGCTAATTCACATGAGATGAATTGAATGTCTTTTATTTCAAAATTAAACTAGTTCACATTCGTACGGAATGGAAATCATGATGAATGACTCCTTTGGCTGATGGATTTAAAAGGATTGAGAGTTTTAATGGTTTTCATAACTGTTTGATTCAATCAATATACTAGGTTGTTTAGGCACATGTGTTAATTTCATGATCAATGTGTCCAGACGTGTGTTTGGAGTCAAAAGAACAGCATTGCTAATGAGAAATGATGGGAGGCACTCCCTAATTTTGAATTCAACAATTAATATCAATAAGAAATGAAATTCAAGAGCAAGCACTCCATTGTTTGTTAAATTGAATGAATTGTATTGATAGACGGTCCATGGACATTTTTTTTCATAATGAATATAATCATTAAGGAAGAAGCAAAATGTAATTTGAAAGTTATTGCATAACAAATAATCTTGGTAACTATAAGAGGAGCCTAATTCAAATGAGGTGAATAGAATGTCTTATTATTTTAGAATTAAACAAGTTCACATTTGCATGGAATGCTGACGATGATGAATGACTACTTTAACTGATGGATTTAAATGGATTTAGAGTTTTAATGGTCTTTATACTTGTTTGATTCAATCAATATACCAGGTTGATTAGCCACATTTGTTAATTTTATGATCAATGTGTCAAGAAGTGTGTTTGGAGTCAAAAGAACGGCATTGCTAATGAGAAATGATGAGAGGCACTCTCTAATTTTGAATTCAACAATTAATATCAATAAGAAATGAAATTGAAGATCAAGCACTCCATTGTTTGTTAAATTGAATGAATTGAATTGATAGAGGGTCCATGGGCATTTTTTTCGTAAAGAATATAATTATTAAGGAAGGAGCAAACTGTAATTTGAAAGTTATTGCACGAAAAATAGTTTTGGTAACAATAAGAGGAGCCTAATTCACATGAGATGAATTGAATGTCTTATTATTTCAGAATTAAACTAGTTCACATTCGTACGGAATGGAAACCATGATGAATGACTCCTTTGACTGATGGATTTAAAAGGATTGAGAGTTTTAATGGTTTTCATAATTGTTTGATTCAATCAATATACTAGGTTGTTTAGGCACATGTGTTAATTTCATGATCAATGTGTCAAGACGTGTGTTTGGAGTCAAAAGAACAGCATTGCTAATGAGAAATGATGGGAGGCACTCTCTTATTTTGAATTCAACAATTAATATCAATAAGAAATGAAATTCAAGATCAAGCACTCCATTGTTTTTTAAATTGATTGATTTGGATTGATAGATGGTCCATGGGCATTTTTTTCGTAATGAATATAATCATTAAGGAAGAAGCAAAATGTAATTTGAAAGTTATTGCATGACAAATAGTCTTGGTAACAATAGGAGGAGCCTAATTCCCATGAGGTGAATAGAATGTCTTATTCTATCAGAATTAAACAAGTTCACATTTGCATGGAATGCATACCACGATGAACAACTCCTTTGACTGATGAATTTAAATGGATTTAGAGTTTTAATGGTGTTTATACTTGTTTGATTCAATCAATATACTAGGTTGTTTAGCCACATGTGTTAATTTCATGATCAATGTGTCAAAAAGTGTTTTTGGAGTCAAAAGAATAGCATTGCTAATGAGAAATGATGGGAGGCACTCTCTAATTTTGAATTCAACAATTAATATCAATAAGAAATGAAATTCAAGATCAAGCACTCCATTGTTTTTTAAATTGATTGATTTGAATTGATAGATGGTCCATGGGCATTTTTTTCGTAATGAATATAATCATTAAGGAAAAAGAAAAATGACATTTGAATGTTATTGCATGAGAAATAGTCTTGGTAACAATAAGAGGAGCCTAATTCACATGAGGTGAATAGAATGTCTTATTATATCAGAATTAAACAAGTTCACATTTGCATGGAATGCATACCACGATGAACGACTCCTTTGACTGATGGATTTAAATGGATTTAGAGTTTTAATGGTGTTTATACTTGTTTGATTCAATCAATATACTAGGTTGTTTAGCCACATGTGTTAATTTCATGATCAATGTGTCAAAAAGTGTATTTGGAGTCAAAAGAACAGCATTGCTAACAAGAAATGATGGGAAGCACTCTCTAATTTTGAATTCAACAATTAATATCAATAAGAAATGAAATTCAAGATCAAGCATTCCATTGTTTGTTAAATTGAATGAATTGAATTGATAGATGGTCCATGGGAATTTTTTTCGTAATGAATATAATCATTAAGGAAGAAGCAAAATGTAATTTGAAAGTTATTGGATAACAAATTGTTTTGGTAACAATAAGAGGAGCCTAATTCACATGAGGTGAATCGAATGTCTTATTATTTTAGAATTAAACAAGTTCACATTTGAATGGAATGTATACGATGATGAATGACTACTTTAACTAATGGATTTAAATGGATTTAGAGTTTTAATGGTCTTTATACTTGTTTGATTCAATCAATATACTAGGTTGTTTAGCCACATGTGTTAATTTCATGATCAATGTGTCAAAAATTGTGTTTGGAGTCAAAAGAACGGCATTGCTAATGAGAAATGATGAGAGGCACTCTCTAATTTTGAATTCAACAATTAATATCAATAAGAAATGAAATTGAAGATCAAGCACTCCATTGTTTGTTAAATTGAATGAATTGAATTGATAGAGGGTCCATGGGCATTTTTTTCGTAATGAATATAATTATTAAGGAAGGAGCAAAATGTAATTTGAAAGTTATTGCACGAAAAATAGTTTTGGTAACAATAAGAGGAGGCTAATTCACATGAGATGAATTGAATGTCTTATTATTTCAGAATTAAACTAGTTCACATTCGTACGGAATGGAAACCATGATGAATGACTCCTTTGACTGATGGATTTAAAAGGATTGAGAGTTTTAATGGTTTTCATAATTGTTTGATTCAATCAATATACTAGGTTGTTTAGGCACATGTGTTAATTTCATGATCAATGTGTCAAGACGTGTGTTTGGAGTCAAAAGAACAGCATTGCTAATGAGAAATGATGGGAGGCACTCTCTTATTTTGAATTCAACAATTAATATCAATAAGAAATGAAATTCAAGATCAAGCACTCCATTGTTTTTTAAATTGATTGATTTGGATTGATAGATGGTCCATGGGCACTTTTTTTCGTAATGAATATAATCATTAAGGAAGAAGCAAAATGTAATTTGAAAGTTATTGGATAACAAATTGTTTTGGTAACAATAAGAGGAGCCTAATTCACATGAGGTGAATCAAATGTCTTATTATTTTAGAATTAAACAAGTTCACATTTGAATGGAATGCATACGATGATGAATGACTACTTTAACTAATGGATTTAAATGGATTTAGAGTTTTAATGGTCTTTATACTTGTTTGATTCAATCAATATACTAGGTTGTTTAGCCACATGTGTTAATTTCATGATCAATGTGTCAAAAATTGTGTTTGGAGTCAAAAGAACGGCATTGCTAATGAGAAATGATGAGAGGCACTCTCTAATTTTGAATTCAACAATTAATATCAATTAGAAATGAAATTGAAGATCAACCACTCCATTGTTTCTTAAATTGAATGAATTGAATTAATAGATGGTCCATGGGCATTTTTTTCATAATGAATATAATCATTAAAAAAGAAGCAAAATGTAATTTGAAAGTTATTGCACGAAAAATGGTTTTGGTAACAATTAGAGAAGGCTAATTCTCATGAGATGAATTGAATGTGTTATTATTTCAGAACTAAACTAGTTCACATTTGCATCGAATGCATACGATGATGAATGACTACTTTGACTGATGGATTTAAATGGATTTAGAGTTTTAATGGTATTTATACTTGTTTGATTCAATCAATATACTTGGTTGTTTAGCCACATGTGTTAATTTCATGATCAATGTGTCAAAAAGTGTGTTTGGAGTCAAAAGAACAGCATTGCTAATGAGAAATGATGGGAGGCACTCTCTAAGTTTGAATTCAACAATTAATATCAAGAAGAAATGAAATTCAAGACTAAGCACTCCATTGTTTGTTAAATTGAATGAATTGAATTGATAGACGGTCCATGGGCATTTTTTTTGTAATGAATATAATCACTAAGGAAGAAGAAAAATGTAATTTGAAAGTTATTGCATAACAAATAGTCTTGGTAACTATAAGAGGAGCCTAATTCAAATGAGGTGAATAGAATGTCTTATTATTTCAGAATTAAACAAGTTCACATTTGCATGGAATGCATACGATGATGAATGACTACTTTAACTGATGGATTTAAATGGATTTAGAGTTTTAATGGTCTTTATACTTGTTTGATTCAATCAATATACTAGGTTGTTTAGCCACATATGTGAATTTCATGATCAAACTGTAAAAAAGTGTGTTTGCCGTCAAAAGAACGACATTGCTAATGAGAAATGATGGGAGGCACTCTCTAAGTTTGAATTCAACAATTAATTTCAAGAGGAAATGAAATTCACTATCACGCACTCCATTATTTGTTTAGTTGAATGAATTGAATTGATAAATGGTCCATGGGCATTTTTTTTGTAATGAATATAATCATTAAGGAAGAAGCAAAATGTAATTTGAATTTTATTACATAACAAATAGTCTTGGTAACAATAAGAGCAGCCTAATTCACATGAGGTGAATAGAATGTCTTATTATTTTAGAATTAAACAAGTTCACATTTGCATCGAATGCATAAGATGATGAATGACTACTTTAACTGATGGATTTAAATGAATTTAGAGTTTTAATGGTATTTATACTTATTTGTTTCAATCAATATACTAGGTTGTTTAGCCACATGCGTTAATTTCGTGATCAATATGTCAAAAAGTGTGTTTGGAGTCAAAAGAACAGCATTGCTAATGACAAATGATGGGAGGCACTCTCTAATTTTGAATTCAACAATTAATATCAATAAGAAATGAAATTGAAGATCAAGCACTCCATTGTTTGTTAAATTGAATGATTTCAATTGATAGACGATCCTTGGGCATTTTTTTCATAATGAATATAATCATTAAGAAAGAAGCAAAAGGTAATTTGAAAGTTATTGCATGACAAATAGTCTTGGTAAGAATAAGAGGAGCCTAATTCACATGAGATGAATAGAATGTCTTATTATTTTAGAATTAAATAAGTCCACATTTGCATCGAATGCATACAATGATGAATGACTTCTTTGACTGATGGATTTAAATAGATTTAGAGTTTTAATGGTATTTATACATGTTTGATTCAATCAATATACTAGGTTGTTTAGCTACATGTGTTAATTTCATGATCAATGTGTCAAAAACTGTGTTTGGAGTCAAAAGAACAGCATTGCTAATGAGAAATGATGGGAGGCACTCTCTAATTTTGAATTCAACAATTAATATCAATAAGAAATGAAATTCAAGATGAAGCACTCCATTGTTTGATAAACTGAATGAATTGAATTGATAGATGGTCCATGGGCATTTTTTTCGTAATGAATATAATCATTAAGGAAGAAGCAAAATGACATTTGAAAGTTATTGCATGAGAAATAGTCTTGGTGACAATAAGAGGAGCCTAATTCACATGAGGTGAATAAAATGTCTTATTATTTCAGAATTAAACATGTTCACATTTGCATGGAATGCATACCATGATGAACGACTCTTTTGACTGATGGATTGAAATGGATTTAGAGTTTTAATGGTGTTTATACTTGTTTGATTCAATCAATATACTAGGTTGTTTAGCCACATGTGTTAATTTCATGATCAATGTGTCAAGACGTGAGTTTGGAGTCAAAAGAACAGCATTGCTAATGAGAAATGATGGGAGGCACTCCCTAATTTTGAATTCAACAATTAATATCAATAAGAAATGAAATTCAAGACCAAGCACTCCATTGTTTGTTAAAATGAATGAATTGTATTGATAGACGGTCCTTGGACATTTTTTTTCATAATGAATATAATCATTAAGGAAGAAGCAAAATGTAATTTGAAAGTTATTGCATAACAAATAGTCTTGGTAACTATAAGAGGAGCCTAATTCAAATGAGGTGAATAGAATGTCTTATTATTTTAGAATTAAACAAGTTCACATTTGCATGGAATGCTGACGATGATGAATGACTACTTTAACTGATGGCCTTAAATGGATTTAGAGTTTTAATGGTCTTTATACTTGTTTGATTCAATCAATATACCAGGTTGATTAGCCACATGTGTTAATTTCATGATCAATGTGTCAAGAAGTGTGTTTGGAGTCAAAAGAACGGCATTGCTAATGAGAAATGATGAGAGGCACTCTCTAATTTTGAATTCAACAATTAATATCAATAAGAAATGAAATTGAAGATCAAGCACTCCATTGTTTGTTAAATTGAATGAATTGAATTGATAGAGGGTCCATTGGCATTTTTTTTGGATGAATATAATCATTAAGGAAGGAGCAAAATGTAATTTGAAAGTTATTGCACGAAAAATAGTTTTGGTAACAATAAGAGGAGGCTAATTCACATGAGATGAATTGAATGTCTTATTATTTCAGAATTAAACTAGTTCACATTCGTACGGAATGGAAACCATGATGAATGACTCCTTTGACTGATGGATTTAAAAGGATTGAGAGTTTTAATGGTTTACATAATTGTTTGATTCAATCAATATACTAGGTTGTTTAGCCACATGTGTTAATTTCATGATCAATGTGTCAAGACGTGTGTTTGGAGTCAAAAGAACAGCATTCCTAATGAGAAATGATGGGAGGCACTCTCCTATTTTGAATTCAACAATTAATATCAGTAAGAAACGAAATTCAAGATCAAGCACTCCATTGTTTTTTAAATTGATTGATTTGAATTGATAGATGGTCCATGGGCATTTTTTTCGTAATGAATATAATCATTAAAGAAGAAGCAAAATGTAATTTGAAAGTTATTGCATGACAAATAGTCTTGGTAACAATAAGAAGAGCCTAATTCCCATGAGGTGAATAGAATGTCTTATTATTTTAGAGTTAAACAAGTTCACATTTGCATGGAATGCATATCATGTTGAACGACCCCTTTGACTGATGGATTTAAAAGGATTGAGAGTTTTAATGGTTTTCATAATTGTTTGATTCAATCAATATACTAGGTTGTTTAGCCACATGTGTTAATTTCATGATCAATGTGTCAAGACGTGTGTTTTGAGTCAAAAGAACAGCATTGCTAATGAGAAATGATGGGAGGCACTCTCTAATTTTGAATTCAACAATTAATATCAATAAGAAATGAAATTCAACATTAAGCACTGCATTGTTTGTTAAATTGAATGAATTGAATTGATAGACGGTCCTTGGGCATTTTTTTCGTAATGAATATAATCATTAAGAAAGAAGGAAAATGTAATTTGAAAGTTATTGCATGACAAATAGTCTTGGTAAGAATAAGAGGAGCCTAATTCACATGAGGTGAATAGAATGTCTTATTATTTTAGAATTAAACAAGTTCACATTTGCATCGAATGCATACGATGATGTATGACAACTTTGACTGATGGATTTAAATGGATTTAGAGTTTTAATGGTATTTATACTTGTTTCATTCAATCAATATACTAGGTTGTTTAGCCACATGTGTTAATTTCATGATCAATGTGTCAAAAAGTGTGTTGGAGTCAAAAGAACGGCATTGCTAATGAGAAATGATGGGAGGCACTCTCTAATTTTGAATTCAACAATTAATATCAAGAAGAAATGAAATTCAAGACCAAGCACTCCATTGTTTGTTAAATTGAATGAATTGAATTGATCGACGGTCCATGGACATTTTTTTCATAATGAATATAATCATTAAGGAAGAAGCAAAATGTAATTTGAAAGTTATTGCATAGCAAATAGTCTTGGTAACTATAAGAGGAGCCTAATTCAAAGGAGGCGAATAGAATGTCTTATTATTTTAGAATTAAACAAGTTCACATTTGCATGGAATGCAGACGATGATGAATGACTACTTTAACTGATGGATTTAAATGGATTTAGAGTTGTAATGGTCTTTATACTTGTTTGATTCAATCAATATACCAGGTTGATTAGCCACATGTGTTAATTTCATGATCAATGTGTCAAGAAGTGTGTTTGGAGTCAAAAGAACGGCATTGCTAATGAGAAATGATGAGAGGCACTCTCTAATTTTGAATTCAACAATTAATATCAATAAGAAAAGAAATTGAAGATCAAGCACTCCATTGTTTGTTAAATTGAATGAATTGAATTGATAGAGGGTCCATGGGCATTTTTTTCGTAATGAATATAATCATTAAGGAAGGAGCAAAATATAATTTGAAAGTTATTGCACCAAAAATAGTTTTGGTAACAATAAGAGGAGGCTAATTCACATGAGATGAATTGAATGTCTTATTATTTCAGAATTAAACTAGTTCACATTCGTACGGAATGGAAACCATGATGAACGACTCCTTTGACTGATGGATTTAAAAGGATTGAGAGTTTTAATGGTTTTCATAATTGTTTGATTCAATCAATATACTAAGTTGTTTAGCCACATGTGTTAATTTCATGATCAATGTGTCAAGACGTGTGTTTGGAGTCAAAAGAACAGCATTGCTAATGAGAAATGATGGGAGGCACTCTCTTATTTTGTATTCAACAATTAATATCAAGAAGAAATGAAATTCAAGACCAAGCACTCCATTGTTTGTTAAATTGAATGAATTGAATTGATAGACGGTCCATGGACATTTTTTTCGTAATGAATATAATCATTAAGGAAGAAGCAAAATGTAATTTGAAAGTTATTGCATGACAAATCGTCTTGGTAAGAATAAGAGGAGCCTAATTCACATGAGGTGAATAGAATGTCTTATAATTTTAGAATTAAACAAGTTCACATTTGCATGGAATGCATACCATGATGAACGACTCCTTTGACTAATGGATTTAAATGGATTTAGAGTTTTAATGGTGTTTATACTTGTTTGATTCAATCAATATACTAGGTTGTTTAGCCACATGTGTTAATTTCATGATAAATGTGTCAAAAAGTGTATTTGGAGACAAAAGAACAGCATTGCTAACGAGAAATGATGGGAGGCACTCCCTAATTTTGAATTCAATCATTAATATCAATAGGAAATGAAATTCAAGATCAAGTACACCATTGTTTGTTAAATTGAATGAATTGAATTGATAGACGGTCCTTGGTCATTTTTTTCGTAATGAATATAATCATTAAGAAAGAAGCAAAATGTAATTTGAAAGTTATTGCATGACAAATAGTCTTGGTAAGAATAAGAGGAGCCTAATTCACATGAGGTGAATAGAATGTCTTATTATTTTAGAATTAAACAAGTTCACATTTGCATCGAATGCATACGATGATGAATGACTACTTTGACTGATGGATTTAAATGGATTTAGAGTTTTAATGGTATTTATACTTGTTTGATTCAATCAATATACTAGGTTGTTTAGCCACATGTGTTAATTTCATGATCAATGTGTCAAAAAGTGTATTTGGAGTCAAAAGAACAGCATTGCTAATGAGAAATGATGGGAGGCACTCTCTAATTTTGAATTCAATAATTAATATCAATAAGAAATGAAATTCAACATCAAGTACACCATTGTTTGTTAAATTGAATGAATTGAATTGATAGACGGTCCTTGGTCATTTTTTTCGTAATGAATATAATCATTAAGAAAGAAGCAAAATGTAATTTGAAAGTTATTGCATGACAAATAGTCTTGGTAAGAATAAGAGGAGCCTAATTCACATGAGGTGAATAGAATGTCTTATTATTTTAGAATTAAACAAGTTCACATTTGCATCGAATGCATACAATGATGAATGACTACTTTGACTGATGGATTTAAATGGATTTAGAGTTTTAATGGTATTTATACTTGTTTGATTCAATCAATATACTAGGTTGTTTAGCCACATGTGTTAATTTCATGATCAATGTGTCAGAAAGTGTGTTTGGAGTGAAAAGAACAGCATTGCTAATGAGAAATGATGGGAGACACTCTCTAATTTTGAATTCAACAATTAATATCAAGAAGAAATGAAATTCAAGACCAAGCACTCCATAGTTTGTTAAATTGAATGAATTGAATTGATATATGGTCCATGGACATTTTTTTCGTAATGAATATAATCATTAAGGAAGAAGCAAAATGTAATTTGAATGTTATTACATGACAAATCGTCTTGGTAAGAATAAGAGGAGCCTAATTTACATGAGGTGAATAGAATGTCTTATTATTTTAGAATTAAACAAGTTCACATTTGCATGGAATGCATACCATGATGAACGACTCCTTTGACTAATGGATTTAAATGGATTTAGAGTTTTAATGGTGTTTATACTTGTTTGATTCAATCAATATACTAGGTTGTTTAGCCACATGTGTTAATTTCATGATCAATGTGTCAAAAAGTGTATTTGGAGTCAAAAGAACAGCATTGCTAACGGGAAATGATGGGAGGCACTCCCTAATTTTGAATTCAATAATTAATATCAATAAGAAATGAAATTCAAGATCAAGTACACCATTGTTTGTTAAATTGAATGAATTGAATTGATAGACGGTCCTTGGTCATTTTTTTCGTAATGAATATAATCATTAAGAAAGAAGCAAAATGTAATTTGAAAGTTATTGCATGACAAATAGTCTTGGTAAGAATAAGAGGAGCCTAATTCACATGAGGTGAATAGAATGTCTTATTATTTTAGAATTAAACAAGTTCACATTTGCATCGAATGCATACGATGATGAATGACTACTTTGACTAATGGATTTAAATGGATTTAGAATTTTAATGGTATTTATACTTGTTTGATTCAATCAATATACTAGGTTGTTTAGCCACATGTGTTAATTTCATGATCAATGTGTCAGAAAGTGTGTTTGGAGTGAAAAGAACAGCATTGCTAATGAGAAATGATGGGAGACACTCTCTAATTTTGAATTCAACAATTAATATCAAGAAGAAATGAAATTCAAGACCAAGCACTCCATAGTTTGTTAAATTGAATGAATTGAATTGATATATGGTCCATGGACATTTTTTTCGTAATGAATATAATCATTAAGGAAGAAGCAAAATGTAATTTGAAAGTTATTACATGACAAATCGTCTTGGTAAGAATAAGAGGAGCCTAATTCACATGAGGTGAATAGAATGTCTTATTATTTTAGAATTAAACAAGTTCACATTTGCATGGAATGCATACCATGATGAACGACTCCTTTGACTAATGGATTTAAATGGATTTAGAGTTTTAATGGTGTTTATACTTGTTTGATTCAATCAATATACTAGGTTGTTTAGCCATATGTGTTAATTTCATGATCAATGTGTCAAGACGTGTGTTTGGAGTCAAAAGAACAGCATTGCTAATGAGAAATGATGGGAGGCACTCTTTAATTTTGAATTCAAAAATTAATATCAAGAAGAAATGAAATTCAAGACCAAGCACTCCATTGTTTGTTAAATTGAATGAATTGAATTGATAGACGGTCCTTGGGCATTGTTTTCGTAATGAATATAATCATTAAGAAAGAAGGAAAATGTAATTTGAAAGTTATTGCATGACAAATAGTCTTGGTAAGAATAAGAGGAGCCTAATTCACATGAGGTGAATAGAATGTCTTATTATTTTAGAATTAAACAAGTTCACATTTGCATCGAATGCATACGATGATGAATGACTACTTTAACTGATGGATTTAAAAGGATTTAGAGTTTTAATGGTATTTATACTTGTTTGATTCAATCAATATACTAGGTTGTTTAGCCACATGTGTTAATTTCATGATCAATGTGTCAAAAATTGTGTTTGAAGTTAAAAGAACGGCATTGCTTATGAGCAATGATGAGAGGCACTCTCTAATTTTGAATTCAACAATTCATATTAATAAGAAATGAAATTGAAGATCAAGCACTCCATTGTTTGTTAAATTGAATGAATTGAATTGATAGATGGTCCATGGGCATTTTTTTTCATAACGAATATAATCATTAAGGAAGAAGCAAAATGTAATTTGAATGTTATTGCATGACAAATAGTCTTGGTAAGAATAAGAGGAGCCTAATTCACATGAGGTGAATAGAATGTCTTATTATTTTAGAATTAAACAAGTTCACATTTGCATGGAATACATACCATTATGAACGACTCCTTTGATTGATGGATTTAAATGGATTTAGAGTTGTAATGGTGTTTATACTTGTTTGATTCAATCAATATACTAGGTTGTTTAGCCACATGTGTTAATTTCATGATCAATGTGTCAAAAAGTGTATTTGGAGTCAAAAGAACAGCATTGCTAACGAGAAATGATGGGAGGCACTCCCTAATTTTGAATTCAATAATTAATATCAATAAGAAATGAAATTGAAGATCAAGTACTCCATTGTTTGTTAAATTGAATGAATTGAATTGATAGACGGTCCTTGGTCATTTTTTTCGTAATGAATATAATCATTAAGAAAGAAGAAAAATGTAATTTGAAAGTTATTGCATGACAAATAGTCTTGGTAAGAATAAGAGGAGCCTAATTCACATGAGGTGAATAGAATGTCTTATTATTTTAGAATTAAACAAGTTCACATTTGCATCGAATGCATACGATGATGAATGACTACTTTGACTGATGGATTTAAATGGATTTAGAGTTTTAATGGTATTTATACTTCTTTCATTCAATCAATATACTAGGTTGTTTAGCCACATGTGTTAAGATCATGATCAATGTGTCAAAAAGTGTGTTTGGAGTGAAAAGAACAGCATTGCTAATGAGAAATGATGGGAGGCACTCTCTAATTTTGAATTCAACAATTAATATCAAGAAGAAATGAAATTCAAGACCAAGCACTCCATTGTTTGTTAAATTGAATGAATTGAATTGATAGACGGTCCATGGACATTTTTGTTGTAATGAATATAATCATTAAGGAAGAAGCAAAATGTAATTTGAAAGTTATTGCATGAAAAATCGTCTTGGTAAGAATAAGAGGAGCCTAATTCACATGAGGTGAATAGAATGTCTTATAATTTTAGAATTAGATAAGTTCACATTTGCATGGAATGCATACCATGATGAACGACTCCTTTGACTAATGGATTTAAATGGATTTAGAGTTTTAATGGTGTTTATACTTGTTTGATTCAATCAATATACTAGGTTGTTTAGCCACATGTGTTAATTTCATGATAAATGTGTCAAAAAGTGTATTTGGAGACAAAAGAACAGCATTGCTAACGAGAAATGATGGGAGGCACTCCCTAATTTTGAATTCAATAATTAATATCAATAAGAAATGAAATTCAAGATCAAGTACTCCATCGTTTGTTAAATTGAATGAATTGAATTGATAGATGGTCCATGGGCATTTTTTTCGTAATGAATATAATCATTAAGGAAGAAGCAAAATGTAATTTGAAAGTTATTGCATGACAAATAGTCTTGGTAAGATTAAGAGGAGCCTAATTCACATGAGGTGAATAGAATGTCTTATTATTTTAGAATTAAACAAGTTCACATTTGCATGGAATGCATACCATGATGAACGACTCCATTGACTAATGGATTTAAATGGATTTAGAGTTTTAATGGTGTGTATACTTGTTTGATTCAATCAATATACTAGGTTGTTTAGCCACATGTGTTAATTTCATGATCAATGTGTCAAAAAGTGTATTTGGAGTCAAAAGAACAGCATTGCTGACGGGAAATGATGGGAGGCACTCCCTAATTTTGAATTCAATAATTAATATCAATAAGAAATGAAATTCAAGGTCAAGTACACCATTGTTTGTTAAATTGAATGAATTGAATTGATAGACGGTCCTTGGTCATTTTTTTCGTAATGAATATAATCATTAAGAAAGAAGGAAAATGTAATTTGAAAGTTATTGCATGACAAATAGTCTTGGTAAGAATACGAGGAGCCTAATTCACATGAGGTGAATAGAATGTCTTATTATTTTAGAATTAAACAAGTTCACATTTGCATCGAATGCATACAATGATGAATGACTACTTTGACTGATGGATTTAAATGGATTTAGAGTTTTAATGGTATTTATACTTGTTTGATTCAATCAATATACTAGGTTGTTTAGCCACATGTGTTAATTTCATGATCAATGTGTCAAAAATTGTGTTTGAAGTTAAAAGAACGGCATTGCTTATGAGCAATGATGAGAGGCACTCTCTGATTTTGAATTCAACAATTCATATTAATAAGAAATGAAATTGAAGATCAAGCACTCCATTGTTTGTTAAATTGAATGAATTGAATTGATATATGGTCCATGGACATTTTTTTCGTAATGAATATAATCATTAAGGAAGAAGCAAAATGTAATTTGAAAGTTATTACATGACAAATCGTCTTGGTAAGAATAAGAGGAGCCTAATTCACATGAGGTGAATAGAATGTCTTATTATTTTAGAATTAAACAAGTTCACATTTGCATGGAATGCATACCATGATGAACGACTCCTTTGACTAATGGATTTAGAGTTTTAATGGTGTTTATACTTGTTTGATTCAATCAATATACTAGGTTGTTTAGCCACATGTGTTAATTTCATGATCAATGTGTCAAAAAGTGTATTTGGAGTCAAAAGAACAGCATTGCTAACGGGAAATGATGGGAGGCACTCCCTAATTTTGAATTCAATAATTAATATCAATAAGAAATGAAATTCAAGATCAAGTACACCATTGTTTGTTAAATTGAATGAATTGAATTGATAGACGGTCCTTGGTCATTTTTTTCATAATGAATATAATCATTAAGAAAGAAGCAAAATGTAATTTGAAAGTTATTGCATGACAAATCGTCTTGGTAAGAATAAGAGGAGCCTAATTCACATGAGGTGAATAGAATGTCTTATTATTTTAGAATTAAACAAGTTCACATTTGCATCGAATGCATACGATGATGAATGACTACTTTGACTGATGGATTTAAATGGATTTAGAGTTTTAATGGTATTTATACTTGTTTGATTCAATCAATATACTAGGTTGTTTAGCCACATGTGTTAATTTCATGATCAATGTGTCAAAAAGTGTGTTTGGAGTGAAAAGAACAGCATTCCTAATGAGAAATGATGGGAGGCAATCTCTAATTTTGAATTCAACAATTAATATCAAGAAGAAATGAAATTCAAGACCAAGCACTCCATTGTTTGTTAAATTGAATGAATTGAATTGATAGACGGTCCATGGACATTTTTTTCGTAATGAATATAATCCTTAAGGAAGAAGCAAAATGTAATTTGAAAGTTTTTGCATGACAAATCGTCTTGGTAAGAATAAGAGGAGCCTAATTCACATGAGGTGAATAGAATGTCTTATTATGTTAGAATTAAACAAGTTCACATTTGCATGGAATGCATACCATGATGAACGACTCCTTTGACTAATGGATTTTAAATGGATTTAGAGTTTTAATGGTATTTATATTTGTTTCATTCAATCAATATACTAGGTTGTTTAGCCACATGTGTTAATTTCATGATCAATGTGTCAAAAAGTGTATTTGGAGTCAAAAGAACAGCATTGCTAACGGGAAATGATGGGAGGCACACCCTAATTTTGAATTCAATAATTAATATCAATAAGAAATGAAATTCATCACATGAGGTGAATAGAATGTCTTATTATTTTAGAATTAAACAAGTTCACATTTGCATGGAATGCATACCATGATGAACGACTCCTTTGACTAATGGATTTAAATGGATTTAGAGTTTTAATGGTGTTTATACTTGTTTGATTCAATCAATATACTAGGTTGTTTAGCCACATGTGTTAATTTCATGATCAATGTGTCAAAAAGTGTATTTGGAGTCAAAAGAACAGCATTGCTAACGAGAAATGATGGGAGGCACTCCCTAATTTTGAATTCAATAATTAATATCAATAAGAAATGAAATTCAAGATCAAGTACTCCATTGTTTGTTAAATTGAATGAATTGAATTGATAGATGGTCGATGGGCATTTTTTTCGTAATGAATATAATCGTTAAGGAAGAAGCAAAATGTAATTTGAAAGTTATTGCATGACAAATAGTCTTGGTAAGAATAAGAGGAGCCTAATTCACATGAGGTGAATAGAATGTCTTATTATTTTAGAATTAAACAAGTTCACATTTGCATCGAATGCATACGATGATGAATGACTACTTTGACTGATGGATTTAAATGGATTTAGAGTTTTAATGGTATTTATACTTCTTTCATTCAATCAATATACTAGGTTGTTTAGCCACATGTGTTAATTTCATGATCAATGTGTCAAAAAGTGTATTTGGAGTCAAAAGAACAGCATTGCTAACGGGAAATGATGGGAGGCACACCCTAATTTTGAATTCAATAATTAATATCAATAAGAAATGAAATTCATCACATGAGGTGAATAGAATGTCTTATTATTTTAGAATTAAACAAGTTCACATTTGCATGGAATGCATACCATGATGAACGACTCCTTTGACTAATGGATTTAAATGGATTTAGAGTTTGAATGGGGTTTATACTTGTTTGATTCAATCAATATACTAGGTTGTTTAGCCACATGTGTTAATTTCATGATCAATGTGTCAAAAAGTGTATTTGGAGTCAAAAGAACAGCATTGCTAACGAGAAATGATGGGAGGCACTCCATAATATTGAATTCAATAATTAATATCAATAAGAAATGAAATTCAAGATCAAGTACTCCATTGTTTGTTAAATTGAATGAATTGAATTGATAGATGGTCCATGGGCATTTTTTTCGTAATGAATATAATCGTTAAGGAAGAAGCAAAATGTAATTTGAAAGTTATTGCATGACAAATAGTCTTGGTAAGAATAAGAGGAGCCTAATTCACATGAGGTGAATAGAATGTCTTATTATTTTAGAATTAAACAAGTTCACATTTGCATCGAATGCATACGATGATGAATGACTACTTTGACTGATGGATTTAAATGGATTTAGAGTTTTAATGGTGTTTATACTTGTTTGATTCAATCAATATACTAGGTTGTTTAGCCACATGTGTTAATTTCATGATCAATGTGTCAAAAAGTGTATTTGGAGTCAAAAGAACAGCATTGCTAACGAGAAATGATGGGAGGCACTCCCTAATTTTGAATTCAATAATTAATATCAATAAGAAATGAAATTCAAGATCAAGTACTCCATTGTTTGTTAAATTGAATGAATTGAATTGATAGATGGTCGATGGGCATTTTTTTCGTAATGAATATAATCGTTAAGGAAGAAGCAAAATGTAATTTGAAAGTTATTGCATGACAAATAGTCTTGGTAAGAATAAGAGGAGCCTAATTCACATGAGGTGAATAGAATGTCTTATTATTTTAGAATTAAACAAGTTCACATTTGCATCGAATGCATACGATGATGAATGACTACTTTGACTGATGGATTTAAATGGATTTAGAGTTTTAATGGTATTTATACTTCTTTCATTCAATCAATATACTAGGTTGTTTAGCCACATGTGTTAATTTCATGACCAATGTGTCAAAAAGTGTATTTGGAGTCAAAAGAACAGCATTGCTAACGAGAAATGATGGGAGGCACTCCCTAATTTTGAATTCAATAATTAATATCAATAAGAAATGAAATTCAAGATCAAGTACTCCATTGTTTGTTAAATTGAATGAATTGAAATCATAGATGGTCCATGGGCATTTCTTTCGTAATGAATATAATCATTAAGGAAGAAGCAAAATGTAATTTGAAAGTTATTGCATGACAAATAGTCTTGGTAAGAATAAGAGGAGCCTAATTCACATGAGGTGAATAGAATGTCTTATTATGTTAGAATTAAACAAGTTCACATTTGCATGGAATGCATACCATGATGAACGACTCCTTTGACTAATGGATTTAAATGGATTTAGAGTTTGAATGGGGTTTATACTTGTTTGATTCAATCAATATATACTAGGTTGTTTAGCCACATGTGTTAATTTCATGATCAATGTGTCAAAAAGTGTGTTTGGAGTGAAAAGAACAGCATTCCTAATGAGAAATGATGGGAGGCAATCTCTAATTTTGAATTCAACAATTAATATCAAGAAGAAATGAAATTCAAGACCAAGCACTCCATTGTTTGTTAAATTGAATGAATTGAATTGAATTGATAGATGGTCCATGGGCATTTTTTTCGTAATGAATATAATCGTTAAGGAAGAAGCAAAATGTAATTTGAAAGTTATTGCATGACAAATAGTCTTGGTAAGAATAAGAGGAGCCTAATTCACATGAGGTGAATAGAATGTCTTATTATTTTAGAATTAAACAAGTTCACATTTGCATCGAATGCATACGATGATGAATGACTACTTTGACTGATGGATTTAAATGGATTTAGAGTTTTAATGGTATTTATACTTGTTTGATTCAATCAATATACTAGGTTGTTTAGCCACATGTGTTAATTTCATGATCAATGTGTCAAAAAGTGTATTTGGAGTCAAAAGAACAGCATTGCTAACGAGAAATGATGGGAGGCACTCCCTAATTTTGAATTCAATAATTAATATCAATAAGAAATGAAATTCAAGATCAAGTACTCCATTGTTTGTTAAATTGAATGAATTGAATTGATAGATGGTCCATGGACATTTTTTTCGTAATGAATATAATCGTTAAGGAAGAAGCAAAATGTAATTTGAAAGTTATTGCATGACAAATAGTCTTGGTAAGAATAAGAGGAGCCTAATTCACATGAGGTGAATAGAATGTCTTATTATTTTAGAATTAAACAAGTTCACATTTGCATCGAATGCATACGATGATGAATGACTACTTTGACTGATGGATTTAAATGGATTTAGAGTTTTAATGGTATTTATACTTCTTTCATTCAATCAATATACTAGGTTGTTTAGCCACATGTGTTAATTTCATGATCAATGTGTCAAAAAGTGTATTTGGAGTCAAAAGAACAGCATTGCTAACGGGAAATGATGGGAGGCACACCCTAATTTTGAATTCAATAATTAATATCAATAAGAAATGAAATTCATCACATGAGGTGAATAGAATGTCTTATTATTTTAGAATTAAACAAGTTCACATTTGCATGGAATGCATACCATGATGAACGACTCCTTTGACTAATGGATTTAAATGGATTTAGAGTTTGAATGGGGTTTATACTTGTTTGATTCAATCAATATACTAGGTTGTTTAGCCACATGTGTTAATTTCATGATCAATGTGTCAAAAAGTGTATTTGGAGTCAAAAGAACAGCATTGCTAACGAGAAATGATGGGAGGCACTCCATAATATTGAATTCAATAATTAATATCAATAAGAAATGAAATTCAAGATCAAGTACTCCATTGTTTGTTAAATTGAATGAATTGAATTGATAGATGGTCCATGGGCATTTTTTTCGTAATGAATATAATCGTTAAGGAAGAAGCAAAATGTAATTTGAAAGTTATTGCATGACAAATAGTCTTGGTAAGAATAAGAGGAGCCTAATTCACATGAGGTGAATAGAATGTCTTATTATTTTAGAATTAAACAAGTTCACATTTGCATCGAATGCATACGATGATGAATGACTACTTTGACTGATGGATTTAAATGGATTTAGAGTTTTAATGGTGTTTATACTTGTTTGATTCAATCAATATACTAGGTTGTTTAGCCACATGTGTTAATTTCATGATCAATGTGTCAAAAAGTGTATTTGGAGTCAAAAGAACAGCATTGCTAACGAGAAATGATGGGAGGCACTCCCTAATTTTGAATTCAATAATTAATATCAATAAGAAATGAAATTCAAGATCAAGTACTCCATTGTTTGTTAAATTGAATGAATTGAATTGATAGATGGTCGATGGGCATTTTTTTCGTAATGAATATAATCGTTAAGGAAGAAGCAAAATGTAATTTGAAAGTTATTGCATGACAAATAGTCTTGGTAAGAATAAGAGGAGCCTAATTCACATGAGGTGAATAGAATGTCTTATTATTTTAGAATTAAACAAGTTCACATTTGCATCGAATGCATACGATGATGAATGACTACTTTGACTGATGGATTTAAATGGATTTAGAGTTTTAATGGTATTTATACTTCTTTCATTCAATCAATATACTAGGTTGTTTAGCCACATGTGTTAATTTCATGACCAATGTGTCAAAAAGTGTATTTGGAGTCAAAAGAACAGCATTGCTAACGAGAAATGATGGGAGGCACTCCCTAATTTTGAATTCAATAATTAATATCAATAAGAAATGAAATTCAAGATCAAGTACTCCATTGTTTGTTAAATTGAATGAATTGAAATCATAGATGGTCCATGGGCATTTCTTTCGTAATGAATATAATCATTAAGGAAGAAGCAAAATGTAATTTGAAAGTTATTGCATGACAAATAGTCTTGGTAAGAATAAGAGGAGCCTAATTCACATGAGGTGAATAGAATGTCTTATTATGTTAGAATTAAACAAGTTCACATTTGCATGGAATGCATACCATGATGAACGACTCCTTTGACTAATGGATTTAAATGGATTTAGAGTTTGAATGGGGTTTATACTTGTTTGATTCAATCAATATACTAGGTTGTTTAGCCACATGTGTTAATTTCATGATCAATGTGTCAAAAAGTGTGTTTGGAGTGAAAAGAACAGCATTCCTAATGAGAAATGATGGGAGGCAATCTCTAATTTTGAATTCAACAATTAATATCAAGAAGAAATGAAATTCAAGACCAAGCACTCCATTGTTTGTTAAATTGAATGAATTGAATTGATAGATGGTCCATGGGCATTTTTTTCGTAATGAATATAATCGTTAAGGAAGAAGCAAAATGTAATTTGAAAGTTATTGCATGACAAATAGTCTTGGTAAGAATAAGAGGAGCCTAATTCACATGAGGTGAATAGAATGTCTTATTATTTTAGAATTAAACAAGTTCACATTTGCATCGAATGCATACGATGATGAATGACTACTTTGACTGATGGATTTAAATGGATTTAGAGTTTTAATGGTATTTATACTTGTTTGATTCAATCAATATACTAGGTTGTTTAGCCACATGTGTTAATTTCATGATCAATGTGTCAAAAAGTGTATTTGGAGTCAAAAGAACAGCATTGCTAACGAGAAATGATGGGAGGCACTCCTTAATTTTGAATTCAATAATTAATATCAATAAGAAATGAAATTCAAGATCAAGTACTCCATTGTTTGTTAAATTGAATGAATTGAATTGATAGACGGTCCTTGGTCATTTTTTTCGTAATGAATATAATCATTAAGAAAGAAGCAAAATGTAATTTGAAAGTTATTGCATGACAAATAGTCTTGGTAAGAATAAGAGGAGCCTAATTCACATGAGGTGAATAGAATGTCTTATTATTTTAGAATTAAACAAGTTCACATTTGCATCGAATGCATACGATGATGAATGACTACTTTGACTAATGGATTTAAATGGATTTAGAGTTTTAATGGTATTTATACTTGTTTCATTCAATCAATCAATATACTAGGTTGTTTAGCCACATGTGTTAATTTCATGATCAATGTGTCAAAAAGTGTGTTTGGAGTGAAAAGAACAGCATTCCTAATGAGAAATGATGGGAGGCAATCTCTAATTTTGAATTCAACAATTAATATCAAGAAGAAATGAAATTCAAGACCAAGCACTCCATTGTTTGTTAAATTGAATGAATTGAATTGATAGACGGTCCATGGACATTTTTTTCGTAATGAATATAATCCTTAAGGAAGAAGCAAAAATGTAATTTGAAAGTTTTTTGCATGACAAATCGTCTTGGTAAGAATAAGAGGAGCCTAATTCACATGAGGTGAATAGAATGTCTTATTATGTTAGAATTAAACAAGTTCACATTTGCATGGAATGCATACCATGATGAACGACTCCTTTGACTAATGGATTTAAATGGATTTAGAGTTTTAATGGTATTTATATTTGTTTCATTCAATCAATATACTAGGTTGTTTAGCCACATGTGTTAATTTCATGATCAATGTGTCAAAAAGTGTATTTGGAGTCAAAAGAACAGCATTGCTAACGGGAAATGATGGGAGGCACACCCTAATTTTGAATTCAATAATTAATATTAATAATAAAATGAAATTCATCACATGAGGTGAATAGAATGTCTTAGTATTTTAGAATTAAACAAGTTCACATTTGCATGGAATGCATACCATGATGAACGACTCCTTTGACTAATGGATTTAAATGGATTTAGAGTTTTAATGGTGTTTATACTTGTTTGATTCAATCAATATACTAGGTTGTTTAGCCACATGTGTTAATTTCATGATCAATGTGTCAAAAAGTGTATTTGGAGTCAAAAGAACAGCATTGCTAACGAGAAATGATGGGAGGCACTCCCTAATTTTGAATTCAATAATTAATATCAATAAGAAATGAAATTCAAGATCAAGTACTCCATTGTTTGTTAAATTGAATGAATTGAATTGATAGATGGTCGATGGGCATTTTTTTCGTAATGAATATAATCGTTAAGGAAGAAGCAAAATGTAATTTGAAAGTTATTGCATGACAAATAGTCTTGGTAAGAATAAGAGGAGCCTAATTCACATGAGGTGAATAGAATGTCTTATTATTTTAGAATTAAACAAGTTCACATTTGCATCGAATGCATACGATGATGAATGACTACTTTGACTGATGGATTTAAATGGATTTAGAGTTTTTTTAATGGTATACTTATACTTCTTTCATTCAATCAATATACTAGGTTGTTTAGCCACATGTGTTAATTTCATGATCAATGTGTCAAAAAGTGTATTTGGAGTCAAAAGAACAGCATTGCTAACGAGAAATGATGGGAGGCACTCCCTAATTTTGAATTCAATAATTAATATCAATAAGAAATGAAATTCAAGATCAAGTACTCCATTGTTTGTTAAATTGAATGAATTGAAATCATAGATGGTCCATGGGCATTTCTTTCGTAATGAATATAATCATTAAGGAAGAAGCAAAATGTAATTTGAAAGTTATTGCATGACAAATAGTCTTGGTAAGAATAAGAGGAGCCTAATTCACATGAGGTGAATAGAATGTCTTATTATGTTAGAATTAAACAAGTTCACATTTGCATGGAATGCATACCATGATGAACGACTCCTTTGACTAATGGATTTAAATGGATTTAGAGTTTGAATGGTGTTTATACTTGTTTGATTCAATCAATATACTAGGTTGTTTAGCCACATGTGTTAATTTCATGATCCATGTGTCAAAAAGTGTATTTGGAGTCAAAAGAACAGCATTGCTAACGAGAAATGATGGGAGGCACTCCATAATTTTGAATTCAATAATTAATATCAATAAGAAATGAAATTCAAGATCAAGTACTCCATTGTTTGTTAAATTGAATGAATTGAATTGATAGATGGTCCATGGGCATTTTTTTCGTAATGAATATAATCGTTAAGGAAGAAACAAAATGTAATTTGAAAGTTATTGCATGACAAATAGTCTTGGTAAGAATAAGAGGAGCCTAATTCACATGAGGTGAATAGAATGTCTTATTATTTTAGAATTAAACAAGTTCACATTTGCATCGAATGCATACGATGATGAATGACTACTTTGACTGATGGATTTAAATGGATTTAGAGTTTTAATGGTATTTATACTTCTTTCATTCAATCAATATACTAGGTTGTTTAGCCACATGTGTTAATTTCATGATCAATGTGTCAAAAAGTGTATTTGGAGTCAAAAGAACAGCATTGCTAACGAGAAATGATGGGAGGCACTCCTTAATTTTGAATTCAATAATTAATATCAATAAGAAATGAAATTCAAGATCAAGTACTCCATTGTTTGTTAAATTGAATGAATTGAATTGATAGATGGTCCTTGGTCATTTTTTTCGTAATGAATATAATCATTAAGAAAGAAGCAAAATGTAATTTGAAAGTTATTGCATGACAAATAGTCTTGGTAAGAATAAGAGGAGCCTAATTCACATGAGGTGAATAGAATGTCTTATTATTTTAGAATTAAACAAGTTCACATTTGCATCGAATGCATACGATGATGAATGACTACTTTGACTAATGGATTTAAATGGATTTAGAGTTTTAATGGTATTTATACTTTTTTCATTCAATCAATATACTAGGTTGTTTAGCCACATGTGTTAATTTCATGATCAATGTGTCAAAAAAGTGTGTTTGGAGTGAAAAGAACAGCATTCCTAATGAGAAATGATGGGAGGCAATCTCTAATTTTGAATTCAACAATTAATATCAAGAAGAAATGAAATTCAAGACCAAGCACTCCATTGTTTGTTAAATTGAATGAATTGAATTGATAGACGGTCCATGGACATTTTTTTCGTAATGAATATAATCCTTAAGGAAGAAGCAAAATGTAATTTGAAAGTTTTTGCATGACAAATCGTCTTGGTAAGAATAAGAGGAGCCTAATTCACATGAGGTGAATAGAATGTCTTATTATGTTAGAATTAAACAAGTTCACATTTGCATGGAATGCATACCATGATGAACGACTCCTTTGACTAATGGATTTAAATGGATTTAGAGTTTTAATGGTATTTATATTTGTTTCATTCAATCAATATACTAGGTTGTTTAGCCACATGTGTTAATTTCATGATCAATGTGTCAAAAAGTGTATTTGGAGTCAAAAGAACAGCATTGCTAACGGGAAATGATGGGAGGCACACCCTAATTTTGAATTCAATAATTAATATTAATAAGAAATGAAATTCATCACATGAGGTGAATAGAATGTCTTATTATTTTAGAATTAAACAAGTTCACATTTGCATGGAATGCATACCATGATGAACGACTCCTTTGACTAATGGATTTAAATGGATTTAGAGTTTTAATGGTGTTTATACTTGTTTGATTCAATCAATATACTAGGTTGTTTTAGCCACATGTGTTTAATTTCATGATCAATGTGTCAAAAAGTGTATTTGGAGTCAAAAGAACAGCATTGCTAACGAGAAATGATGGGAGGCACTCCCTAATTTTGAATTCAATAATTAATATCAATAAGAAATGAAATTCAAGATCAAGTACTCCATTGTTTGTTAAATTGAATGAATTGAATTGATAGATGGTCCATGGGCATTTTTTTCGTAATGAATATAATCGTTAAGGAAGAAGCAAAATGTAATTTGAAAGTTATTGCATGACAAATAGTCTTGGTAAGAATAAGAGGAGCCTAATTCACATGAGGTGAATAGAATGTCTTATTATTTTAGAATTAAACAAGTTCACATTTGCATCGAATGCATACGATGATGAATGACTACTTTGACTGATGGATTTAAATGGATTTAGAGTTTTAATGGTATTTATACTTTCTTTCATTCAATCAATATACTAGGTTGTTTAGCCACATGTGTTTAATTTCATGATCAATGTGTCAAAAAGTGTATTTGGAGTCAAAAGAACAGCATTGCTAACGAGAAATGATGGGAGGCACTCCCTAATTTTGAATTCAATAATTAATATCAATAAGAAATGAAATTCAAGATCAAGTACTCCATTGTTTGTTAAATTGAATGAATTGAAATCATAGATGGTCCATGGGCATTTCTTTCGTAATGAATATAATCATTAAGGAAGAAGCAAAATGTAATTTGAAAGTTATTGCATGACAAATAGTCTTGGTAAGAATAAGAGGAGCCTAATTCACATGAGGTGAATAGAATGTCTTATTATGTTAGAATTAAACAAGTTCACATTTGCATGGAATGCATACCATGATGAACGACTCCTTTGACTAATGGATTTAAATGGATTTAGAGTTTGAATGGTGTTTAAACTTGTTTGATTCAATCAATATACTAGGTTGTTTAGCCACATGTGTTAATTTCATGATCAATGTGTCAAAAAGTGTATTTGGAGTCAAAAGAACAGCATTGCTAACGAGAAATGATGGGAGGCACTCCATAATTTTGAATTCAATAATTAATATCAATAAGAAATGAAATTCAAGATCAAGTACTCCATTGTTTGTTAAATTGAATGAATTGAATTGATAGATGGTCCATGGGCATTTTTTTCGTAATGAATATAATCGTTAAGGAAGAAGCAAAATGTAATTTGAAAGTTATTGCATGACAAATAGTCTTGGTAAGAATAAGAGGAGCCTAATTCACATGAGGTGAATAGAATGTCTTATTATTTTAGAATTAAACAAGTTCACATTTGCATCGAATGCATACGATGATGAATGACTACTTTGACTGATGGATTTAAATGGATTTAGAGTTTTAATGGTATTTATACTTCTTTCATTCAATCAATATACTAGGTTGTTTAGCCACATGTGTTAATTTCATGATCAATGTGTCAAAAAGTGTATTTGGAGTCAAAAGAACAGCATTGCTAACGAGAAATGATGGGAGGCACTCCTTAATTTTGAATTCAATAATTAATATCAATAAGAAATGAAATTCAAGATCAAGTACTCCATTGTTTGTTAAATTGAATGAATTGAATTGATAGACGGTCCTTGGTCATTTTTTTCGTAATGAATATAATCATTAAGAAAGAAGCAAAATGTAATTTGAAAGTTATTGCATGACAAATAGTCTTGGTAAGAATAAGAGGAGCATAATTCACATGAGGTGAATAGAATGTCTTATTATTTTAGAATTAAATAAGTTCACATTTGCATTGAATGCATACGATGATGAATGACTACTTTGACTAATGGATTTAAATGGATTTAGAGTTTTAATGGTATTTATACTTCTTTCATTCAATCAATATACTAGGTTGTTTAGCCACATGTGTTAATTTCATGATCAATGTGTCAAAAATTGTGTTTGGAGTGAAAAGAAAAGCATTGCTAATGAGAAATGATGGGAGGCACTCTCTAATTTTGAATTCAACAATTAATATCAAGAAGAAATGAAATTCAAGACAAAGCACTCCATTGTTTTGTTAAATTGAATGAATTGAATTGATAGACGGTCCATGGACATATTTTTCGTAATGAATATAATCATTAAGAAAGAAGCAAAATGTAATTTGAAAGTTATTGCATGACAAATAGTCTTGGTAAGAATAAGAGGAGCCTAATTCACATGAGGTGAATAGAATGTCTTATTATTTTAGAATTAAACAAGTTCACATTTGCATCGAATGCATACGATGATGAATGACTACTTTGACTAATGGATTTAAATGGATTTAGAGTTTTAATGGTATTTATACTTCTTTCATTCAATCAATATACTAGGTTGTTTAGCCACATGTGTTAATTTCATGATCAATGTGTCAAAAATTGTGTTTGGAGTGAAAAGAACAGCATTGCTAATGAGAAATGATGGGAGGCACTCTCTAATTTTGAATTCAACAATTAATATCAAGAAGAAATGAAATTCAAGACCAAGCACTCCATTGTTTTGTTAAATTGAATGAATTGAATTGATAGACGGTCCATGGACATATTTTTCGTAATGAATATAATCATTAAGGAATAAGCAAAATGTAATTTGAAAGTTATTGCATGACAAATCGTCTTCGTAAGAATAAGAGGAGCCTAATTCACATGAGGTGAATAGAATGTCTTATTATTTTAGAATTAAACAAATTCACATTTGCATGGAATGCATACCATGATGAACGACTCCTTTGACTAATGGATTTAAATGGATTTAGAGTTTTAATGGTGTTTATACTTGTTTGATTCAATCAATATACTAGGTTGTTTAGCCACATGTGTTAATTTCATGGTCAAAGTGTCAAAAAGTGTATTTGGAGTCAAAAGAACAGCATTGCTAACGAGAAATGATGGGAGGCACTCCCTAATTTTGAATTCAATAATTAATATCAATAAGAAATGAAATTCAAGATCAAGTACTCCATTGTTTGTTAAATTGAATGAATTGAATTGATAGACGGTCCTTGGTCATTTTTTTCGTAATGAATATAATCATTAAGAAAGAAGCAAAATGTAATTTGAAAGTTATTGCATGACAAATAGTCTTGGTAAGAATAAGAGGAGCCTAATTCACATGAGGTGAATAGAATGTCTTATTATTTTAGAATTAAACAAGTTCACATTTGCATCGAATGCATACGATGATGAATGACTACTTTGACTCATGGATTTAAATGGATTTAGAGTTTTAATGGTATTTATACTTGTTTCATTCAATCAATATACTAGGTTGTTTAGCCACATGTGTTAATTTCATGATCAATGTGTCAAAAATTGTGTTTGGAGTGAAAAGAAAAGCATTGCTAATGAGAAATGATGGGAGGCACTCTCTAATTTTGAATTCAACAATTAATATCAAGAAGAAATGAAATTCAAGACAAAGCAATCCATTGTTTTGTTAAATTGAATGAATTGAATTGATAGACGGTCCATGGATATATTTTTCGTAATGAATAAAATCATTAAGGAAGAAGCAAAATGTAATTTGAAAGTTATTGCATGATAAATAGTCTTCGTAAGAATAAGAGGAGCCTAATTCACATGAGGTGAATAGAATGTCTTATTATTTTAGAATTAAACAAGTTCACATTTGCATCGAATGCATACGATGATGAAAGACTACTTTGACTAATGGATTTAAATGGATTTAGAGTTTTAATGGTATTTATACTTGTTTCATTCAATCAATATACTAGGTTGTTTAGCCACATGTGTTAATTTCATGATCAATGTGTCAAAAATTGTGTTTGGAGTGAAAAGAACAGCATTGCTAATGAGAAATGATGGGAGGCACTCTGTAATTTTGAATTCAACAATTAATATCAAGAAGAAATGAAATTCAAGACCAAGCACTCCATTGTTTTGTTAAATTGAATGAATTGAATTGATAGACGGTCCATGGACATACTTTTCGTAATGAATAAAATCATTAAGGAAGAAGCAAAATGTAATTTGAAAGTTATTGCATGACAAATCGTCTTGGTAAGAAATAAGAGGAGCCTAATTCACATGAGGTGAATAGAATGTCTTATTATTTGAGAATTAAACAAGTTCACATTTGCATGGAATGCATACCATGATGAACGACTCCTTTGACTAATGGATTTAAATGGATTTAGAGTTTTAATGGTGTTTATACTTGTTTGATTCAATCAATATACTAGGTTGTTTAGCCACATGTGTTAATTTCATGGTCAATGTGTCAAAAAGTGTATTTGGAGTCAAAAGAACAGCATTGCTAACGAGAAATGATGGGAGGCACTCCCTAATTTTGAATTCAATAATTAATATAAATAAGAAATGAAATTCAAGATCAAGTACTCCATTGTTTGTTAAATTGAATGAATTGAATTGATAGACGGACCTTGGTCATTTTTTTCGTAATGAATATAATCATTAAGAAAGAAGCAAAATGTAATTTGAAAGTTATTGCATGACAAATAGTCTTGGTAAGAATAAGAGGAGCCTAATTCACATGAGGTGAATAGAATGTCTTATTATTTTAGAATTAAACAAGTTCACATTTGCATGGAATGCATACCATGATGAACGACTCCTTTGACTAATGGATTTAAATGGATTTAGAGTTTTAATGGTATTTATACTTGTTTTCATTCAATCAATATACTAGGTTGTTTAGCCACATGTGTTAATTTCATGATCAATGTGTCAAAAAGTGTATTTGGAGTCAAAAGAACAGCATTGCTAACGGGAAATGATGGGAGGCACACCCTAATTTTGAATTCAATAATTAATATCAATAAGAAATGAAATTCATCACATGAGGTGAATAGAATGTCTTATTATTTTAGAATTAAACAAGTTCACATTTGCATGGAATGCATACCATGATGAACGACTCCTTTGACTAATGGATTTAAATGGATTTAGAGTTTTAATGGTGTTTATACTTGTTTGATTCAATCAATATACTAGGTTGTTTAGCCACATGTGTTAATTTCATGATCAATGTGTCAAAAAGTGTATTTGGAGTCAAAAGAACAGCATTGCTAACGAGAAATGATGGGAGGCACTCCCTAATTTTGAATTCAATAATTAATATCAATAAGAAATGAAATTCAAGATCAAGTACTCCATTGTTTGTTAAATTGAATGAATTGAAAAATCATAGAGGGTCCATGGGCATTTCTTTCGTAATGAATATAATCATTAAGGAAGAAGCAAAATGTAATTTGAAAGTTATTGCATGACAAATAGTCTTGGTAAGAATAAGAGGAGCCTAATTCACATGAGGTGAATAAAATGTCTTATTATGTTAGAATTAAACAAGTTCACATTTGCATGGAATGCATACCATGATGAACGACTCATTTGACTAATCGATTTAAATGGATTTAGAGTTTGAATGGTGTTTATACTTGTTTGATTCAATCAATATACTAGGTTGTTTAGCCACATGTGTTAATTTCATGATCAATGTGTCAAAAAGTGTATTTGGAGTCAAAAGAACAGCATTGCTAACGGGAAATGATGGGAGGCACACCCTAATTTTGAATTCAATAATTAATATCAATAAGAAATGAAATTCATCACATGAGGTGAATAGAATGTCTTATTATTTTAGAATTAAACAAGTTCACATTTGCATGGAATGCATACCATGATGAACGACTCCTTTGACTAATGGATTTAAATGGATTTAGAGTTTTAATGGTGTTTATACTTGTTTGATTCAATCAATATACTAGGTTGTTTAGCCACATGTGTTAATTTCATGGTCAATGTGTCAAAAAGTGTATTTGGAGTCAAAAGAACAGCATTGCTAACGAGAAATGATGGGAGGCACTCCCTAATTTTGAATTCAATAATTAATATAAATAAGAAATGAAATTCAAGATCAAGTACTCCATTGTTTGTTAAATTGAATGAATTGAATTGATAGATGGTCCATGGGCATTTTTTTCGTAATGAATATAATCGTTAAGGAAGAAGCAAAATGTAATTTGAAAGTTATTGCATGACAAATAGTCTTGGTAAGAATAAGAGGAGCCTAATTCACATGAGGTGAATAGAATGTCTTATTATTTTAGAATTAAACAAGTTCACATTTGCATCGAATGCATACGATGATGAAAGACTACTTTGACTAATGGATTTAAATGGATTTAGAGTTTTAATGGTATTTATACTTGTTTCATTCAATCAATATACTAGGTTGTTTAGCCACATGTGTTAATTTCATGATCAATGTGTCAAAAATTGTGTTTTGGAGTGAAAAGAACAGCATTGCTAATGAGAAATGATGGGAGGCACTCTGTAATTTTGAATTCAACAATTAATATCAAGAAGAAATGAAATTCAAGACCAAGCACTCCATTGTTTTGTTAAATTGAATGAATTGAATTGATAGACGGTCCATGGACATACTTTTCGTAATGAATAAAATCATTAAGGAAGAAGCAAAATGTAATTTGAAAGTTATTGCATGACAAATCGTCTTGGTAAGAATAAGAGGAGCCTAATTCACATGAGGTGAATAGAATGTCTTATTATTTTAGAATTAAACAAGTTCACATTTGCATGGAATGCATACCATGATGAACGACTCCTTTGACTAATGGATTTAAATGGATTTAGAGTTTTAATGGTGTTTATACTTGTTTGATTCAATCAATATACTAGGTTGTTTAGCCACATGTGTTAATTTCATGGTCAATGTGTCAAAAAGTGTATTTGGAGTCAAAAGAACAGCATTGCTAACGAGAAATGATGGGAGGCACTCCCTAATTTTGAATTCAATAATTAATATAAATAAGAAATGAAATTCAAGATCAAGTACTCCATTGTTTGTTAAATTGAATGAATTGAATTGATAGATGGTCCATGGGCATTTTTTTCGTAATGAATATAATCGTTAAGGAAGAAGCAAAATGTAATTTGAAAGTTATTGCATGACAAATAGTCTTGGTAAGAATAAGAGGAGCCTAATTCACATGAGGTGAATAGAATGTCTTATTATTTTAGAATTAAACAAGTTCACATTTGCATCGAATGCATACGATGATGAATGACTACTTTGACTAATGGATTTAAATGGATTTAGAGTTTTAATGGTATTTATACTTCTTTCATTCAATCAATATACTAGGTTGTTTAGCCACATGTGTTAATTTCATGATCAATGTGTCAAAAATTGTGTTTGGAGTGAAAAGAAAAGCATTGCTAATGAGAAATGATGGGAGGCACTCTCTAATTTTGAATTCAACAATTAATATCAAGAAGAAATGAAATTCAAGACAAAGCAATCCATTGTTTTGTTAAATTGAATGAATTGAATTGATAGACGGTCCATGGATATATTTTTCGTAATGAATAAAATCATTAAGGAAGAAGCAAAATGTAATTTGAAAGTTATTGCATGATAAATAGTCTTCGTAAGAATAAGAGGAGCCTAATTCACATGAGGTGAATAGAATGTCTTATTATTTTAGAATTAAACAGGTTCACATTTGCATCGAATGCATACGATGATGAAAGACTACTTTGACTAATGGATTTAAATGGATTTAGAGTTTTAATGGTATTTATACTTCTTTCATTCAATCAATATACTAGGTTGTTTAGCCACATGTGTTAATTTCATGATCAATGTCTCAAAAATTGTGTTTGGAGTGAAAAGAACAGCATTGCTAATGAGAAATGATGGGAGGCACTCTCTAATTTTGAATTCAACAATTAATATCAAGAAGAAATGAAATTCAAGACCAAGCACTCCATTGTTTTGTTAAATTGAATGAATTGAATTGATAGACGGTCCATGGACATACTTTTCGTAATGAATAAAATCATTAAGGAAGAAGCAAAATGTAATTTGAAAGTTATTGCATGACAAATCGTCTTGGTAAGAATAAGAGGAGCCTAATTCACATGAGGTGAATAGAATGTCTTATTATTTGAGAATTAAACAAGTTCACATTTGCATGGAATGCATACCATGATGAACGACTCCTTTGACTAATGGATTTAAATGGATTTAGAGTTTTAATGGTGTTTATACTTGTTTGATTCAATCAATATACTAGGTTGTTTAGCCACATGTGTTAATTTCATGGTCAATGTGTCAAAAAGTGTATTTGGAGTCAAAAGAACAGCATTGCTAACGAGAAATGATGGGAGGCACTCCCTAATTTTGAATTCAATAATTAATATAAATAAGAAATGAAATTCAAGATCAAGTACTCCATTGTTTGTTAAATTGAATGAATTGAATTGATAGACGGACCTTGGTCATTTTTTTCGTAATGAATATAATCATTAAGAAAGAAGCAAAATGTAATTTGAAAGTTATTGCATGACAAATAGTCTTGGTAAGAATAAGAGGAGCCTAATTCACATGAGGTGAATAGAATGTCTTATTATTTTAGAATTAAACAAGTTCACATTTGCATGGAATGCATACCATGATGAACGACTCCTTTGACTAATGGATTTAAATGGATTTAGAGTTTTAATGGTATTTATACTTGTTTCATTCAATCAATATACTAGGTTGTTTAGCCACATGTGTTAATTTCATGATCAATGTGTCAAAAAGTGTATTTGGAGTCAAAAGAACAGCATTGCTAACGGGAAATGATGGGAGGCACACCCTAATTTTGAATTCAATAATTAATATCAATAAGAAATGAAATTCATCACATGAGGTGAATAGAATGTCTTATTATTTTAGAATTAAACAAGTTCACATTTGCATGGAATGCATACCATGATGAACGACTCCTTTGACTAATGGATTTAAATGGATTTAGAGTTTTAATGGTGTTTATACTTGTTTGATTCAATCAATATACTAGGTTGTTTAGCCACATGTGTTAATTTCATGATCAATGTGTCAAAAAGTGTATTTGGGGTCAAAAGAACAGCATTGCTAACGAGAAATGATGGGAGGCACTCCCTAATTTTGAATTCAATAATTAATATCAATAAGAAATGAAATTCAAGATCAAGTACTCCATTGTTTGTTAAATTGAATGAATTGAAATCATAGAGGGTCCATGGGCATTTCTTTCGTAATGAATATAATCATTAAGGAAGAAGCAAAATGTAATTTGAAAGTTATTGCATGACAAATAGTCTTGGTAAGAATAAGAGGAGCCTAATTCACATGAGGTGAATAAAATGTCTTATTATGTTAGAATTAAACAAGTTCACATTTGCATGGAATGCATACCATGATGAACGACTCATTTGACTAATCGATTTAAATGGATTTAGAGTTTGAATGGTGTTTATACTTGTTTGATTCAATCAATATACTAGGTTGTTTAGCCACATGTGTTAATTTCATGATCAATGTGTCAAAAAGTGTATTTGGAGTCAAAAGAACAGCATTGCTAACGAGAAATGATGGGAGGCACTCCCTAATTTTGAATTCAATAATTAATATCAATAAGAAATGAAATTCAAGATCAAGTACTCCATTGTTTGTTAAATTGAATGAATTGAATTGATAGATGGTCCATGGGCATTTTTTTCGTAATGAATATAATCGTTAAGGAAGAAGCAAAATGTAATTTGAAAGTTATTGCATGACAAATAGTCTTGGTAAGAATAAGAGGAGCCTAATTCACATGAGGTGAATAGAATGTCTTATTATTTTAGAATTAAACAAGTTCACATTTGCATCGAATGCATACGATGATGAAAGACTACTTTGACTAATGGATTTAAATGGATTTAGAGTTTTAATGGTATTTATACTTGTTTCATTCAATCAATATACTAGGTTGTTTAGCCACATGTGTTAATTTCATGATCAATGTGTCAAAAATTGTGTTTGGAGTGAAAAGAACAGCATTGCTAATGAGAAATGATGGGAGGCACTCTGTAATTTTGAATTCAACAATTAATATCAAGAAGAAATGAAATTCAAGACCAAGCACTCCATTGTTTTGTTAAATTGAATGAATTGAATTGATAGACGGTCCATGGACATACTTTTCGTAATGAATAAAATCATTAAGGAAGAAGCAAAATGTAATTTGAAAGTTATTGCATGACAAATCGTCTTGGTAAGAATAAGAGGAGCCTAATTCACATGAGGTGAATAGAATGTCTTATTATTTTAGAATTAAACAAGTTCACATTTGCATGGAATGCATACCATGATGAACGACTCCTTTGACTAATGGATTTAAATGGATTTAGAGTTTTAATGGTGTTTATACTTGTTTGATTCAATCAATATACTAGGTTGTTTAGCCACATGTGTTAATTTCATGGTCAATGTGTCAAAAAGTGTATTTGGAGTCAAAAGAACAGCATTGCTAACGAGAAATGATGGGAGGCACTCCCTAATTTTGAATTCAATAATTAATATAAATAAGAAATGAAATTCAAGATCAAGTACTCCATTGTTTGTTAAATTGAATGAATTGAATTGATAGACGGTCCTTGGTCATTTTTTTCGTAATGAATATAATCATTAAGAAAGAAGCAAAATGTAATTTGAAAGTTATTGCATAACAAATAGTCTTGGTAAGAATAAGAGGAGCCTAATTCACATGAGGTGAATAAAATGTCTTATTATGTTAGAATTAAACAAGTTCACATTTGCATGGAATGCATACCATGATGAACGACTCCTTTGACTAATGGATTTAAATGGATTTAGAGTTTGAATGGTGTTTATACTTGTTTGATTCAATCAATATACTAGGTTGTTTAGCCACATGTGTTAATTTCATGATCAATGTGTCAAAAAGTGTATTTGGAGTCAAAAGAACAGCATTGCTAATGAGAAATGATGGGAGGCACTCCTTAATTTTGAATTCAATAATTAATATCAATAAGAAATGAAATTCAAGATCAAGTACTCCATTGTTTGTTAAATTGAATGAATTGAATTGATAGATGGTCCATGGGCATTTTTTTCGTAATGAATATAATCGTTAAGGAAGAAGCAAAATGTAATTTGAAAGTTATTGCATGACAAATAGTCTTGGTAAGAATAAGAGGAGCCTAATTCACATGAGGTGAATAGAATGTCTTATTATTTTAGAATTAAACAAGTTCACATTTGCATCGAATGCATACGATGATGAATGACTACTTTGACTGATGGATTTAAATGGATTTAGAGTTTTAATGGTATTTATACTTCTTTCATTCAATCAATATACTAGGTTGTTTAGCCACATGTGTTAATTTCATGATCAATGTGTCAAAAATTGTGTTTGGAGTGAAAAGAACAGCATTGCTAACGAGAAATGATGGGAGGCACACCCTAATTTTGAATTCAATAATTAATATCAATAAGAAATGAAATTCAAGATCAAGTACTCCATTGTTTGTTAAATTGAATGAATTGAATTGATAGATGGTCCACGGGCATTTTTTTCGTAATGAATATAATCATTAAGGAAGAAGCAAAATGTAATTTGAAAGTTAATGCATGACAAATAGTCTTGGTAAGAATAAGAGGAGCCTAATTCACATGAGGTGAATAGAATGTCTTATTATTTTAGAATTAAACAAGTTCACATTTGCATCGAATGCATACGATGATGAATGACTACTTTGACTGATGGATTTAAATGGATTTAGAGTTTTAATGGTATTTATACTTCTTTCATTCAATCAATATACTAGGTTGTTTAGCCACATGTGTTAATTTCATGATCAATGTGTCAAAAATTGTGTTTGGAGTGAAAAGAACAGCATTGCTAATGAGAAATGATGTGAGGCACTCTCTAATTTTGAATTCAACAATTAATATCAAGAAGAAATGAAATTCAAGACCAAGCACTCCATTGTTTTGTTAAATTGAATGAATTGAATTGATAGACGGTCCATGGACATACTTTTCGTAATGAATAAAATCATTAAGTAAGAAGCAAAATGTAATTTGAAAGTTATTGCATGACAAATCGTCTTGGTAAGAATAAGAGGAGCCTAATTCACATGAGGTGAATAGAATGTCTTATTATTTTAGAATTAAACAAGTTCACATTTGCATCGAATGCATACGATGATGAAAGACTACTTTGACTAATGGATTTAAATGGATTTAGAGTTTTAATGGTGTTTATACTTGTTTGATTCAATCAATATACTAGGTTGTTTAGCCACATGTGTTAATTTCATGGTCAATGAGTCAAAAAGTGTATTTGGAGTCAAAAAAACAGCATTGCTAACGAGAAATGATGGGAGGCACTCCCTAATTTTGAATTCAATAATTAATATCAATAAGTAATGAAATTCAAGATCAAGTACTCCATTGTTTGTTAAATTGAATGAATTGAATTGATAGACGGTCCTTGGTCATTTTTTTCGTAATGAATATAATCATTAAGAAAGAAGCAAAATGTAATTTGAAAGTTATTGCATGACAAATAGTCTTGGTAAGAATAAGAGGAGCCTAATTCACATGAGGTGAATAGAATGTCTTATTATTTCAGAATTAAACAAGTTCACATTTGCATGGAATGCATACCATGATGAACGACTCCTTTGACTAATGGATTTAAATGGATTTAGAGTTTTAATGGTATTTATACTTGTTTCATTCAATCAATATACTAGGTTGTTTAGCCACATGTGTTAATTTCATGATCAATGTGTCAAAAAGTGTAGTTGGAGTCAAAAGAACAGCATTGCTAACGGGAAATGATGGGAGGCACACCCTAATTTTGAATTCAATAATTAATATCAATAAGAAATGAAATTCATCACTTGAGGTGAATAGAATGTCTTATTATTTTAGAATTAAACAAGTTCACATTTGCATGGAATGCATACCATGATGAACGACTCCTTTGACTAATGGATTTTAAATGGATTTAGAGTTTGAATGGTGTTTTATACTTGTTTGATTCAATCAATATACTAGGTTGTTTAGCCACATGTGTTAATTTCATGATCAATGTGTCAAAAAGTGTATTTGGAGTCAAAAGAACAGCATTGCTAACGAGAAATGATGGGAGGCACTCCCTAATTTTGAATTCAATAATTAATATCAATAAGAAATGAAATTCAAGATCAAGTACTCCATTGTTTGTTAAATTGAATGAATTGAATTGATAGACGGTCCTTGGTCATTTTTTTCGTAATGAATATAATCATTAAGAAAGAAGCAAAATGTAATTTGAAAGTTATTGCATGACAAATAGTCTTGGTAAGAATAAGAGGAGCCTAATTCACATGAGGTGAATAGAATGTCTTATTATTTTAGAATTAAACAAGTTCACATTTGCATCGAATGCATACGATGATGAATGACTACTTTGACTAATGGATTTAAATGGATTTAGAGTTTTAATGGTATTTATACTTGTTTCATTCAATTTAGCCACATGTGTTAATTTCATGATCAATGTGTCAAAAAGTGTGTTTGGAGTGAAAAGAACAGCATTCCTAATGAGAAATGATGGGAGGCAATCTCTAATTTTGAATTCAACAATTAATATCAAGAAGAAATGAAATTCAAGACCAAGCACTCCATTGTTTATTAAATTGAATGAATTGAATTGATAGACGGTCCATGGACATTTTTTTCGTAATAAATATAATCCTTAAGGAAGAAGCAAAATGTAATTTGAAAGTTTTTGCATGACAAATCGTCTTGGTAAGAATAAGAGGAGCCTAATTCACATGAGGTGAATAGAATGTCTTATTATGTTAGAATTAAACAAGTTCACATTTGCATGGAATGCATACCATGATGAACGACTCCTTTGACTAATGGATTTAAATGGATTTAGAGTTTTAATGGTATTTATATTTGTTTCATTCAATCAATATACTAGGTTGTTTAGCCACATGTGTTAATTTCATGATCAATGTGTCAAAAAGTGTATTTGGAGTCAAAAGAACAGCATTGCTAACGAGAAATGATGGGAGGCACTCCCTAATTTTGAATTCAATAATTAATATCAATAAGAAATGAAATTCAAGATCAAGTACTCCATTGTTTGTTAAATTGAATGAATTGAATTGATAGATGGTCCATGGGTATTTTTTTCGTAATGAATATAATCGTTAAGGAAGAAGCAAAATGTAATTTGAAAGTTATTGCATGACAAATAGTCTTGGTAAGAATAAGAGGAGCCTAATTCACATGAGGTGAATAGAATGTCTTATTATTTTAGAATTAAACAAGTTCACATTTGCATCAAATGCATACGATGATGAATGACTACTTTGACTAATGGATTTAAATGGATTTAGAGTTTTAATGGTATTTATACTTCTTTCATTCAATCAATATACTAGGTTGTTTAGCCACATGTGTTAATTTCATGATCAATGTGTCAAAAATTGTGTTTGGAGTGAAAAGAACAGCATTGCTAACGAGAAATGATGGGAGGCACTCCCTAATTTTGAATTCAATAATTAATATCAATAAGAAATGAAATTCAAGATCAAGTACTCCATTGTTTGTTAAATTGAATGAATTGAATTGATAGATGGTCCATGGGCATTTTTTTCGTAATGAATATAATCGTTAAGGAAGAAGCAAAATGTAATTTGAAAGTTATTGCATGACAAATAGTCTTGGTAAGAATAAAGAGGAGCCTAATTCACATGAGGTGAATAGAATGTCTTATTATTTTAGAATTAAACAAGTTCACATTTGCATCGAATGCATACGATGATGAATGACTACTTTGACTGATGGATTTAAATGGATTTAGAGTTTTAATGGTATTTATACTTCTTTCATTCAATCAATATACTAGGTTGTTTAGCCACATGTGTTAATTTCATGATCAATGTGTCAAAAATTGTGTTTGGAGTGAAAAGAACAGCATTGCTAATGAGAAATGATGTGAGGCACTCTCTAATTTTGAATTCAACAATTAATATCAAGAAGAAAATGAAATTCAAGACCAAGCACTCCATTGTTTTGTTAAATTGAATGAATTGAATTGATAGACGGTCCATGGACATACTTTTCGTAATGAATAAAATCATTAAGTAAGAAGCAAAATGTAATTTTGAAAGTTATTGCATGACAAATCGTCTTGGTAAGAATAAGAGGAGCCTAATTCACATGAGGTGAATAGAATGTCTTATTATTTTAGAATTAAACAAGTTCACATTTGCATCGAATGCATACGATGATGAAAGACTACTTTGACTAATGGATTTAAATGGATTTAGAGTTTTAATGGTGTTTATACTTGTTTGATTCAATCAATATACTAGGTTGTTTAGCCACATGTGTTAATTTCATGGTCAATGAGAGTCAAAAAGTGTATTTGGAGTCAAAAAAAAACAGCATTGCTAACGAGAAATGATGGGAGGCACTCCCTAATTTTGAATTCAATAATTAATATCAATAAGTAATGAAATTCAAGATCAAGTACTCCATTGTTTGTTAAATTGAATGAATTGAATTGATAGACGGTCCTTGGTCATTTTTTTCGTAATGAATATAATCATTAAGAAAGAAGCAAAATGTAATTTGAAAGTTATTGCATGACAAATAGTCTTGGTAAGAATAAGAGGAGCCTAATTCACATGAGGTGAATAGAATGTCTTATTATTTCAGAATTAAACAAGTTCACATTTGCATGGAATGCATACCATGATGAACGACTCCTTTGACTAATGGATTTAAATGGATTTAGAGTTTTAATGGTATTTATACTTGTTTCATTCAATCAATATACTAGGTTGTTTAGCCACATGTGTTAATTTCATGATCAATGTGTCAAAAAGTGTAGTTGGAGTCAAAAGAACAGCATTGCTAACGGGAAATGATGGGAGGCACACCCTAATTTTGAATTCAATAATTAATATCAATAAGAAATGAAATTCATCACTTGAGGTGAATAGAATGTCTTATTATTTTAGAATTAAACAAGTTCACATTTGCATGGAATGCATACCATGATGAACGACTCCTTTGACTAATGGATTTAAATGGATTTAGAGTTTGAATGGTGTTTATACTTGTTTGATTCAATCAATATACTAGGTTGTTTAGCCACATGTGTTAATTTCATGATCAATGTGTCAAAAAGTGTATTTGGAGTCAAAAGAACAGCATTGCTAACGAGAAATGATGGGAGGCACTCCCTAATTTTGAATTCAATAATTAATATCAATAAGAAATGAAATTCAAGATCAAGTACTCCATTGTTTGTTAAATTGAATGAATTGAATTGATAGACGGTCCTTGGTCATTTTTTTCGTAATGAATATAATCATTAAGAAAGAAGCAAAATGTAATTTGAAAGTTATTGCATGACAAATAGTCTTGGTAAGAATAAGAGGAGCCTAATTCACATGAGGTGAATAGAATGTCTTATTATTTTAGAATTAAACAAGTTCACATTTGCATCGAATGCATACGATGATGAATGACTACTTTGACTAATGGATTTAAATGGATTTAGAGTTTTAATGGTATTTATACTTGTTTCATTCAATCAATATACTAGGTTGTTTAGCCACATGTGTTAATTTCATGATCAATGTGTCAAAAAGTGTGTTTGGAGTGAAAAGAACAGCATTCCTAATGAGAAATGATGGGAGGCAATCTCTAATTTTGAATTCAACAATTAATATCAAGAAGAAATGAAATTCAAGACCAAGCACTCCATTGTTTGTTAAATTGAATGAATTGAATTGATAGACGGTCCATGGACATTTTTTTCGTAATAAATATAATCCTTAAGGAAGAAGCAAAATGTAATTTGAAACTTTTTGCATGACAAATCGTCTTGGTAAGAATAAGAGGAGCCTAATTCACATGAGGTGAATAGAATGTCTTATTATGTTAGAATTAAACAAGTTCACATTTGCATGGAATGCATACCATGATGAACGACTCCTTTGACTAATGGATTTAAATGGATTTAGAGTTTTAATGGTATTTATATTTGTTTCATTCAATCAATATACTAGGTTGTTTAGCCACATGTGTTAATTTCATGATCAATGTGTCAAAAAGTGTATTTGGAGTCAAAAGAACAGCATTGCTAACGAGAAATGATGGGAGGCACTCCCTAATTTTGAATTCAATAATTAATATCAATAAGAAATGAAATTCAAGATCAAGTACTCCATTGTTTGTTAAATTGAATGAATTGAATTGATAGATGGTCCATGGGGTATTTTTTTCGTAATGAATATAATCGTTAAGGAAGAAGCAAAATGTAATTTGAAAGTTATTGCATGACAAATAGTCTTGGTAAGAATAAGAGGAGCCTAATTCACATGAGGTGAATAGAATGTCTTATTATTTTAGAATTAAACAAGTTCACATTTGCATCAAATGCATACGATGATGAATGACTACTTTGACTAATGGATTTAAATGGATTTAGAGTTTTAATGGTATTTATACTTCTTTCATTCAATCAATATACTAGGTTGTTTAGCCACATGTGTTAATTTCATGATCAATGTGTCAAAAATTGTGTTTGGAGTGAAAAGAACAGCATTGCTAACGAGAAATGATGGGAGGCACTCCCTAATTTTGAATTCAATAATTAATATCAATAAGAAATGAAATTCAAGATCAAGTACTCCATTGTTTGTTAAATTGAATGAATTGAATTGATAGATGGTCCATGGGCATTTTTTTCGTAATGAATATAATCGTTAAGGAAGAAGCAAAATGTAATTTGAAAGTTATTGCATGACAAATAGTCTTGGTAAGAATAAGAGGAGCCTAATTCACATGAGGTGAATAGAATGTCTTATTATTTTAGAATTAAACAAGTTCACATTTGCATCGAATGCATACGATGATGAATGACTACTTTGACTGATGGATTTAAATGGATTTAGAGTTTTAATGGTATTTATACTTCTTTCATTCAATCAATATACTAGGTTGTTTAGCCACATGTGTTAATTTCATGATCAATGTGTCAAAAATTGTGTTTGGAGTGAAAAGAACAGCATTGCTAATGAGAAATGATGTGAGGCACTCTCTAATTTTGAATTCAACAATTAATATCAAGAAGAAATGAAATTCAAGACCAAGCACTCCATTGTTTTGTTAAATTGAATGAATTGAATTGATAGACGGTCCATGGACATACTTTTCGTAATGAATAAAATCATTAAGTAAGAAGCAAAATGTAATTTGAAAGTTATTGCATGACAAATCGTCTTGGTAAGAATAAGAGGAGCCTAATTCACATGAGGTGAATAGAATGTCTTATTATTTTAGAATTAAACAAGTTCACATTTGCATCGAATGCATACGATGATGAAAGACTACTTTGACTAATGGATTTAAATGGATTTAGAGTTTTAATGGTGTTTATACTTGTTTGATTCAATCAATATACTAGGTTGTTTAGCCACATGTGTTAATTTCATGGTCAATGAGTCAAAAAGTGTATTTGGAGTCAAAAAAAACAGCATTGCTAACGAGAAATGATGGGAGGCACTCCCTAATTTTGAATTCAATAATTAATATCAATAAGTAATGAAATTCAAGATCAAGTACTCCATTGTTTGTTAAATTGAATGAATTGAATTGAATTGATAGACGGTCCTTGGTCATTTTTTTTCGTAATGAATATAATCATTAAGAAAGAAGCAAAATGTAATTTGAAAGTTATTGCATGACAAATAGTCTTGGTAAGAATAAGAGGAGCCTAATTCACATGAGGTGAATAGAATGTCTTATTATTTCAGAATTAAAACAAGTTCACATTTGCATGGAATGCATACCATGATGAACGACTCCTTTGACTAATGGATTTAAATGGATTTAGAGTTTTAATGGTATTTATACTTGTTTCATTCAATCAATATACTAGGTTGTTTAGCCACATGTGTTAATTTCATGATCAATGTGTCAAAAAGTGTAGTTGGAGTCAAAAGAACAGCATTGCTAACGGGAAATGATGGGAGGGCACACCCTAATTTTGAATTCAATAATTAATAATATCAATAAGAAATGAAATTCATCACTTGAGGTGAATAGAATGTCTTATTATTTTAGAATTAAACAAGTTCACATTTGCATGGAATGCATACCATGATGAACGACTCCTTTGACTAATGGATTTAAATGGATTTAGAGTTTGAATGGTGTTTATACTTGTTTGATTCAATCAATATACTAGGTTGTTTAGCCACATGTGTTAATTTCATGATCAATGTGTCAAAAAGTGTATTTGGAGTCAAAAGAACAGCATTGCTAACGAGAAATGATGGGAGGCACTCCCTAATTTTGAATTCAATAATTAATATCAATAAGAAATGAAATTCAAGATCAAGTACTCCATTGTTTGTTAAATTGAATGAATTGAATTGATAGACGGTCCTTGGTCATTTTTTTCGTAATGAATATAATCATTAAGAAAGAAGCAAAATGTAATTTGAAAGTTATTGCATGACAAATAGTCTTGGTAAGAATAAGAGGAGCCTAATTCACATGAGGTGAATAGAATGTCTTATTATTTTAGAATTAAACAAGTTCACATTTGCATCGAATGCATACGATGATGAATGACTACTTTGACTAATGGATTTAAATGGATTTAGAGTTTTTAATGGTATTTATACTTGTTTCATTCAATCAATATACTAGGTTGTTTAGCCACATGTGTTAATTTCATGATCAATGTGTCAAAAAGTGTGTTTGGAGTGAAAAGAACAGCATTCCTAATGAGAAATGATGGGAGGCAATCTCTAATTTTGAATTCAACAATTAATATCAAGAAGAAATGAAATTCAAGACCAAGCACTCCATTGTTTGTTAAATTGAATGAATTGAATTGATAGACGGTCCCATGGACATTTTTTTTCGTCGTAATAAATATAATCCTTAAGGAAGAAGCAAAATGTAATTTGAAACTTTTTGCATGACAAATCGTCTTGGTAAGAATAAGAGGAGCCTAATTCACATGAGGTGAATAGAATGTCTTATTATGTTAGAATTAAACAAGTTCACATTTGCATGGAATGCATACCATGATGAACGACTCCTTTGACTAATGGATTTAAATGGATTTAGAGTTTTTTAATGGTATTTATATTTGTTTCATTCAATCAATATACTAGGTTGTTTAGCCACATGTGTTAATTTCATGATCAATGTGTCAAAAAGTGTATTTGGAGTCAAAAGAACAGCATTGCTAACGAGAAATGATGGGAGGCACTCCCTAAATTTTGAATTCAATAATTAATATCAATAAGAAATGAAATTCAAGATCAAGTACTCCATTGTTTGTTAAATTGAATGAATTGAATTGATAGATGGTCCATGGGTTTTTTTTTTCGTAATGAATATAATCGTTAAGGAAGAAGCAAAATGTAATTTGAAAGTTATTGCATGACAAATAGTCTTGGTAAGAATAAGAGGAGCCTAATTCACATGAGGTGAATAGAATGTCTTATTATTTTAGAATTAAACAAGTTCACATTTGCATCAAATGCATACGATGATGAATGACTACTTTGACTAATGGATTTAAATGGATTTAGAGTTTTAATGGTATTTATACTTCTTTCATTCAATCAATATACTAGGTTGTTTAGCCACATGTGTTAATTTCATGATCAATGTGTCAAAAATTGTGTTTGGAGTGAAAAGAACAGCATTGCTAACGAGAAATGATGGGAGGCACTCCCTAATTTTGAATTCAATAATTAATATCAATAAGAAATGAAATTCAAGATCAAGTACTCCATTGTTTGTTAAATTGAATGAATTGAATTGATAGATGGTCCATGGGCATTTTTTTCGTAATGAATATAATCGTTAAGGAAGAAGCAAAATGTAATTTGAAAGTTATTGCATGACAAATAGTCTTGGTAAGAATAAGAGGAGCCTAATTCACATGAGGTGAATAGAATGTCTTATTATTTTAGAATTAAACAAGTTCACATTTGCATCGAATGCATACGATGATGAATGACTACTTTGACTGATGGATTTAAATGGATTTAGAGTTTTAATGGTATTTATACTTGTTTCATTCAATCAATATACTAGGTTGTTTAGCCACATGTGTTAATTTCATGATCAATGTGTCAAAAATTGTGTTTGGAGTGAAAAGAACAGCATTGCTAATGAGAAATGATGGGAGGCACTCTCTAATTTTGAATTCAACAATTAATATCAAGAAGAAATGAAATTCAAGACCAAGCACTCCATTGTTTTGTTAAATTGAATGAATTGAATTGATAGACGGTCCATGGACATACTTTTCGTAATGAATAAAATCATTAAGTAAGAAGCAAAATGTAATTTGAAAGTTATTGCATGACAAATCGTCTTGGTAAGAATAAGAGGAGCCTAATTCACATGAAGTGAATAGAATGTCTTATTATTTTAGAATTAAACAAGTTCACATTTGCATCGAATGCATACGATGATGAAAGACTACTTTGACTAATGGATTTAAATGGATTTAGAGTTTTAATGGTGTTTATACTTTGTTTGATTCAATCAATATACTAGGTTGTTTAGCCACATGTGTTAATTTCATGGTCAATGAGTCAAAAAGTGTATTTGGAGTCAAAAGAACAGCATTGCTAACGAGAAATGATGGGAGGCACTCCCTAATTTTGAATTCAATAATTAATATCAATAAGAAATGAAATTCAAGATCAAGTACTCCATTGTTTGTTAAATTGAATGAATTGAATTGATAGACGGTCCTTGGTCATTTTTTTCGTAATGAATATAATCATTAAGAAAGAAGCAAAATGTAATTTGAAAGTTATTGCATGACAAATAGTCTTGGTAAGAATAAGAGGAGCCTAATTCACATGAGGTGAATAGAATGTCTTATTATTTTAGAATTAAACAAGTTCACATTTGCATGGAATGCATACCATGATGAACGACTCCTTTGACTAATGGATTTAAATGGATTTAGAGTTTTAATGGTATTTATACTTGTTTCATTCAATCAATATACTAGGTTGTTTAGCCACATGTGTTAATTTCATGATCAATGTGTCAAAAAGTGTAGTTGGAGTCAAAAGAACAGCATTGCTAACGGGAAATGATAGGAGGCACACCCTAATTTTGAATTCAATAATTAATATCAATAAGAAATGAAATAAATCACTTGAGGTGAATAGAATGTCTTATTATTTTAGAATTAAACAAGTTCACATTTGCATGGAATGCATACCATGATGAACGACTCCTTTGACTAATGGATTTAAATGGATTTAGAGTTTGAATGGTGTTTATACTTGTTTGATTCAATCAATATACTAGGTTGTTTAGCCACATGTGTTAATTTCATGATCAATGTGTCAAAAAGTGTATTTGGAGTCAAAAGAACAGCATTGCTAACGAGAAATGATGGGAGGCACTCCCTAATTTTGAATTCAATAATTAATATCAATAAGAAATGAAATTCGAGATCAAGTACTCCATTGTTTGTTAAATTGAATGAATTGAATTGATAGATGGTCCATGGGCATTTTTTTCGTAATGAATATAATTGTTAAGGAAGAAGCAAAATGTAATTTGAAAGTTATTGCATGACAAATAGTCTTGGTAAGAATAAGAGGAGCCTAATTCACATGAGGTGAATAGAATGTCTTATTATTTTAGAATTAAACAAGTTCACATTTGCATCGAATGCATACGATGATGAATGACTACTTTGACTAATGGATTTAAATGGATTTAGAGTTTTAATGGTATTTATACTTCTTTCATTCAATAAATATACTAGGTTGTTTAGCCACATGTGTTAATTTCATGATCAATGTGTCAAAAATTGTGTTTGGAGTGAAAAGAACAGCATTGCTAATGAGAAATGATGGGAGGCACTCTCTAATTTTGAATTCAACAATTAATATCAAGAAGAAATGAAATTCAAGACCAAGCACTCCATTGTTTTGTTAAATTGAATGAATTGAATTGATAGACGGTCCATGGACATACTTTTCGTAATGAATAAAATCATTAAGTAAAAAGCAAAATGTAATTTGAAAGTTATTGCATGACAAATCGTCTTGGTAAGAATAAGAGGAGCCTAATTCACATGAGGTGAATAGAATGTCTTATTATTTTAGAATTAAACAAGTTCACATTTGCATGGAATGCATACCATGATGAACGACTCCTTTGACTAATGGATTTAAATGGATTTAGAGTTTTAATGGTGTTTATACTTGTTTGATTCAATCAACATACTAGGTTGTTTAGCCACATGTGTTAATTTGATGGTCAATGTGTCAAAAAGTGTATTTGGAGTCAAAAGAACAGCATTGCTAACGAGAAATGATGGGAGGCACTCCCTAATTTTGAATTCAATAATTAATATCAATAAGAAATGAAATTCAAGATCAAGTACTCCATTGTTTGTTAAATTGAATGAATTGAATTGATAGACGGTCCTTGGTCATTTTTTTCGTAATGAATATAATCATTAAGAAAGAAGCAAAATGTAATTTGAAAGTTATTGCATGACAAATAGTCTTGGTAAGAATAAGAGGAGCCTAATTCACATGAGGTGAATAGAATGTCTTATTATTTTAGAATTAAACAAGTTCACATTTGCATCGAATGCATACGATGATGAATGACTACTTTGACTAATGGATTTAAATGGATTTAGAGTTTTAATGGTATTTATACTTGTTTGATTCAATCAATATACTAGGTTGTTTAGCCACATGTGTTAATTTCATGATCAATGTGTCAAAAATTGTGTTTGGAGTGAAAAGAACAGCATTGCTAATGAGAAATGATGGGAGGCACTCTCTAATTTTGAATTCAACAATTAATATCAAGAAGAAATGAAATTCAAGACAAAGCACTCCATTATTTTGTTAAATTGAATGAATTGAATTGATAGACGGTCCATGGACATATTTTTCGTAATGAATAAAATCATTAAGGAAGAAGCAAAATGTAATTTGAAAGTTATTGCATGACAAATCGTCTTGGTAAGAATAAGAGGAGCCTAATTCACATGGGGTGAATAGAATGTCTTATTATTTTAGAATTAAACAAGTTCACATTTGCATGGAATGCATACCATGATGAACGACTCCTTTGACTAATGGATTTAAATGGATTTAGAGTTTTAATGGTGTTTATACTTGTTTGATTCAATCAATATACTAGGTTGTTTAGCCACATGTGTTAATTTGATGGTCAATGTGTCAAAAATTGTATTTGGAGTCAAAAGAACAGCATTGCTAACGAGAAATGATGGGAGGCACTCTCTAATTTTGAATTCAACAATTAATATGAAGAAGAAATGAAATTCAAGACCAAGCACTCCATTGTTTGTTAAATTGAATGAATTGAATTGATAGACGGTCCTTGGTCATTTTTTTCGTAATGAATATATTCATTAAGAAAGAAGCAAAATGTAATTTGAAAGTTATTGCATGACAAATAGTCTTGGTAAGAATAAGAGGATCCTAATTCACATGAGGTGAATAGAATGTCTTATTATTTTAGAATTAAACAAGTTCACATTTGCATCGAATGCATACGATGATGAATGACTACTTTGACTGATGGATTTAAATGGATTTAGAGTTTTAATGGTATTTATACTTGTTTGATTCAATCAATATACTAGGTTGTTTAGCCACATGTGTTAATTTCATGGTCAGTGTGCCAAAAAGTGTGTTTGGAGTGAAAAGAACAGCATTGCTAATGAGAAATGATGGGAGGCACTCTCTAATTTTGAATTCAACAATTAATATCAATAAGAAATGAAATTGAAGATCAAGCACTCCATTGTTTGTTAAATTGAATGATTTGAATTGATAGACGGTCCTTGGGCATTTTTTTCGTAATGAATATAATCATTAAAAAAGAAGCAAAAGGTAATTTGAAAGTTATTGCATGACAAATAGTATTCGTAAGAATAAAAGGAGCCTAATTCATATGAGGTGAATAGAATGCCTTATTATTTTAGAATTAAATGAGTTCACATTTGCATCGAATGCATACGATGATGAATGACTACTTTGACCGATGGATTTAAATAGATTTAGAGTTTTAATGGTATTTATACTTGTTTCATTCAACCAATATACTAGGTTGTTTAGCCACATGTGTTAATTTCATGATCAATGTGTGAAAAAGTGTGTTTGGAGTGAAAAGAACAGCATTGCTAATGAGAAATGATGGGAGGCACTCTCTAATTTTGAATTCAACAATTAAAATCAAGAAGAAATGAAATTCAAGACCAAGCATTCCATTGTTTGTTAAATTGAATGAATTGAATTGATAGACGGTCCATGGACATTTTTTTCGTAATGAATATAATCATTAAGGAAGAAGCAAAATGTAATTTCAAAGTTATTGCATGACAAATTGTCTTGGTAAGAATAAGAGGAGCCTAATTCACATGATGTGAATAGAATGTCTTATTATTTTAGAATTAAACAAGTTCACATTTGCATGGAATGCATACCATGATGAACGACTCCTTTCACTAATGGATTTAAATGGATTTAGAGTTTTAATGGTGTTTATACTTGTTTGATTCAATCAAAAGACTAGGTTGTTTAGCCACATGTGTTAATTTCATGATCAATGTGTCAAAAAGTGTATTTGGAGTCAAAAGAACAGCATTGCTAACGAGAAATGATGGGAGGCACTCCCTAATTTTGAATTCAATAATTAATATCAATAAGAAATGAAATTCAAGATCAAGTACTCCATTGTTTGTTAAATTGAATGAATTGAATTGATAAACGGTCCTTGGTCATTTTTTTCGTAATGAATATATTCATTAAGAAAGAAGCAAAATGTAATTTGAAAGTTATTGCATGACAAATAGTCTTGGTAAGAATAAGAGGAGCCTAATTCACATGAGGTGAATAGAATGTCTTATTATTTTAGAATTAAACAAGTTCACATTTGCATCGAATGCATACGATGATGAATGACTACTTTGACTGATGGATTTAAATGGATTTAGAGTTTTAATGGTATTTATACTTGTTTCATTCAATCAATATACTAGGTTGTTTAGCCACATGTGTTAAAATCATGATCAATGTGTCAAAAAGTGTGTTTGGAGTGAAAAGAACAGCATTGCTAATGAGATATGATGGGAGGCACTCTCTAATTTTGAATTCAACAATTAATATCAAGAAGAAATGAAATTCAAGACCAAGCACTCCATTGTTTGTTAAATTGAATGAATTGAATTGATAGACGGTCCATGGACATTTTTTTCGTAATGAATATAATCATTAAGGAAGAAGCAAAATGTAATTTGAAAGTTATTGCATGACAAATCGTCTTGGTAAGAATAAGAGGAGCCTAGTTCACATGAGGTGAATAGAATGTCTTATTATTTTAGAATTAAACAAGTTCACATTTGCATGGAATGCATACGATGATGAACGACTACTTTAACTGATGGATTTAAATGGATTTAGAGTTTTAATGGTCTTTCTACTTGTTTGATTCAATCAATATACTAGGTTGTTTAGCCACATGCGTTAATTTCGTTATCAATATGTGAAAAAGTGTGTTTGGAGTCAAAAGAACAGCATCGCTCATGAGAAATGATGGGAGGCACTCTCTAATTTTGAATTCAACAATTAATATCAATAAGAAATGAAATTGAAGATCAAGCACTCCAATGTTTGTTAAATTGAATGATTTGAATTGATAGACGGTCCTTGGGCATTTTTTTCGTAATGAATATAATCATTAACAAAGAAGCAAAATGTAATTTGAAAGTTATTGCATGACAAATAGTCTTGGTAAGAAAAAGAGGAGCCTAATTCACATGAGGTGAATCGAATGTCTTATTATTTTAAAATTAAACAAGTTCACATTTGCATCGAATGCATACGATGATGAATGACTACTTTGACTATTGGATTTAAATAGATTTAGAGTTTTAATGGTATTTATACTTGTTTGATTCAATCAATATACTAGGTTGTTTAGCCACATGTGTTAATTTCATGATCAATGTGTCAAAAAGTGTGTTTGGAGTCAAAAGAACAGCATTGCTAATGAGAAATGATGGGAGGCACTCTCTAAGTTTGAATTCAACAATTAATATCAAGAAGAAATGAAATTCAAAACCAAGCACTCCATTGTTTGTTAAATTGAATGAATTGAATTGATAGATGGTCCATGGGCATTTTTTTCATAATGAATATAATCATTAGGGAAGAAGCAAAATGTAATTTGAAAGTTATTGCACGAAAAATAGATTTGGTAACAATAAGAGGAGGCTAATTCACATGAGATGAATTGAATGTCTTATTATTTCAGAATGAAACTAGTTCACATTTGTACGGAATGGAAACCATGATGAATGACTCCTTTGACTGATGGATTTAAATGGATTTAGAGTTTTAATGGTGTTCGTAATTGTTTGATTCAATCAATATACTAGGTTGTTTAGCCACATGTGTTAATTTCATGATCAATGTGTCAAGACGTGTGTTTGGAGTCAAAAGAACAGCATTGCTAATGAGAAATGATGGGAGGCACTCTCTAATTTTGAATTCAACAATTAATATCAATAAGAAATGCAATTGAAAATCAAGCACTCCATTGTTTTTTAAATTGACCTAATTGAATTGATAGATGGTCCATGGGCATTTTTTTCGTAATGAATATAATCATTAAGGAAGAAGCAAAATGTAATTTGAAAGTTATTGCATGACAAATAGTCTTGGCAACTATAAGAGGAGCCTAATTCACATGAGGTGAATGGAATGTCTTATTATTTTAGAATTAAACAAGTTCACATTTGCATGGAATGCATACGATGATGAATGACTACTTTAACTGATGGATTTAAATGGATTTCGAGTTTTAATGGTGTTTATACTTGTTTGATTCAATCAATATACTAGGTTGTTTAGCCACATGCGTTAATTTCGTGATCAATATGTCAAAAAGTGTGTTTGGAGTCAAAAGAACAGCATTGCTAATGAGAAATGATGGGAGGCACTCTCTAATTTTGAATTCAACAATTAATATCAATAAGAAATGAAATTGAAGATCAAGCACTCCATTATTTCTTAAATTGAAAGAATTGAATTGATAAATGGTCCATGGGCATTTTTTTCATAATGAATATAATCATTAAGGAAGAAGCAAAATGTAATTTGAAAGTTATTGCACGAAAAATAGTTTTGGTAACAATAAGAGGAGGCTAATTCACATGAGATGTATTCAATGTGTTATTATTTCAGAACTAAACTAGTTCACATTTGCATCGAATGCATACGATGATGAGTGACTACTTTGACAGATGGATTTAAATGGATTTAGAGTTTTAATGGTATTTATACTTGTTTCATTCAATCAATATACTAGGTTGTTTAGCCACATGTGTTAATTTCATGATCAATGTGTCAAGACGTGTGTTTGGAGTCAAAAGAACAGCATTGCTAATGAGAAATGATGGGAGGCACTCTCTAAGTTTGAATTCAACAATTAATATCAAAAAGAAATGAAATTCAAGACCAAGCAGTCCATTGTTTGTTAAATTGAATGAATTGAATTGATATACGGTCCATGGTCATTTTTTTCGTAATGAATATAATCATTAAGGAAGAAGCAAAATGTAATTTGAATGTTATTGAATAACAAATAGTCTTGGTAACTATAAGAGGAGCCTAATTCACATGAGGTGAATAGAATGTCTTATTATTTTTGAATTAAACAAGTTCACATATGCATGGAATGCATACGATGATGAATGACTACTTTAACTGATGGATTTAAATGGATTTAGAGTTTTAATGGTCTTTATACTTGTTTGATTCAATCAATATACTAGGTTGTTTAGCCACATGTGTTAATTTCATGATCAATGTGTAAAAAAGTGTGTTTGGAGTCAAAAGAACGACATTGCTAATGAGAAATGATGGGAGGCACTCTCTAAGTTTGAATTCAACAATTAATTTCAAGAGGAAATGAAATTCACTATCACGCACTCCATTATTTGTTTAATTAAATGAATTGAATTGATAAACGGTCCATGGGCGTTTTTTTTGTAATGAATATATTCATTAAGGAAGAAGCAAAATGTAATTTGAAAGTTATTGCATAACAAATAGTCTTGGTAACAATAAGAGGACCCTAATTCACATGAGATGAATAGAATGTCTTATTATTTTAGAATTAAACAAGTTCACATTTGCATCGAATGCATACGGTGATGAATCACTACTTTAACAGATGGATTTAAATGGATTTAGAGTTTTAATGGTATTTATACTTGTTTGATTCAATCAATATACTAGTTTGTTTAGCCACATGCGTTAATTTCGTGATCAATATGTCAAAAAGTGTGTTTGGAGTCAAATGAACAGCATTGCTAATGAGAAATGATGGGAGGCACTCTCTAATTTTGAATTCAACAATTAATATCAATAAGAAATGAAATTGAAGATGAAGCACTCCATTGTTTGTTAAATTGAATGATTTGAATTGATAGACGGTCTTTGGGCATTTTTTTCATAATGAATATAATCATTAAGAAAGAAGCAAAAGGTAATTTGAAAGTTATTGCATGACAAATAGTCTTGCTAAGAATAAGAGGAGCCTAATTCACATGAGGTGAATAGAATGTCTTATTATTTTAGAATTAAATAAGTTCACATTTGCATCGAATGCATACGATGATGAATGACTACTTTGACTGATGGATTTAAATAAATTTAGAGTTTTAATGGTATTTATACTTGTTTGATTCAATCAATATACTAGGTTGTTTAGCCACATGTGTTAAATTCATGATCAATGTGTCAAAAAGTGTGTTTGGAGTCAAAAGAACAGCATTGCTAATGAGAAATGATGGGAGGCACTCTTTAATTTTGAATTCAACAATTAATATCAATAAGAAATGAAATTCAAGATGAAGCACTCCATTGTTTGATAATCTGAATGAATTGAATTGATAGATGGTCCATGAGCATTTTTTTCGTAAGGAATATAATCATTAAGGAAGAATCAAAATGACATTTGAAAGTTATTGCATGAGAAATAGTCTTGGTAACAATAAGAGGAGCCTAATTCACATCAGGAGAATAGAATGGCTTATTATTTCAGAATTAAACAAGTTCACATTTGCATGGAATGCATACCATGATGAACGACTTCTTTGACTGATGGATTTAAATGGATTTAGAGTTTTAATGGTGTTTATACTTGTTTGATTCAATCAATATACTAGGTTGTTTAGCCACATGTATTAATTTCATGATCAATGTGTCAAAAAGTGTATTTGGAGTCAAAAGAACAGCATTGCTAACGAGAAATGATGGGAAGCACTCTTTAATTTTGAATTCAACAATTAATATCAATAAGAAATGAAATTGAAGATCAAGCACTCCATTGTTTGTTAAATTGAATGAATTGAATTGATAGAAGGTCCATGTGCATCTTTTTCGTAATGAATATAATTAGTAAGGAAGAAGCAAGATGTAATTTGAAAGTGATTGGATAACAAATAGTCTTGGTAACAATAAGAGGAGCCTAATTCACATGAGGTGAATCAAATGTCTTATTATTTTAGAATTAAACATGTTCACATTTGAATGGAATGCATACGATGATGAATGACTACTTTAACTAATGGATTTAAATGGATTTAGAGTTTTAATGGTATTTATACTTGTTTCATTCAATCAATATACTAGGTTGTTTAGCCACATGCGTTAATTTCGTGATCAATATATGAAAAAGTGTGTTTGGAGTCAAAAGAACAGCATTGCTAATGAGAAATGATGGGAGGCACTCTTTAATTTCGAATTCAACAATTAATATCAATAAGAAATGAAATTGAAGATCAAGCACTCCATTGTTTCTTAAATTGAATGAATTGAATTGATAGATGGTCCATGGGCATTTTATTCATAATGAATATAATCATTAAGGAAGAAGCAAAATGTAATTTGAAAGTTATTGCACGAAAAATAGTTTTGGTAACAATAAGAGGAGGCTCATTCACATGAGATGAATTGAATGTGTTATTATTTCAGAACTAAACTAGTTCACATTTGCATCGAATGCATACGATGATGAATGACTACTTTGACAGATGGATTTAAATGGATTTAGAGTTTTAATGGTATTTATACTTGTTTCATTCAATCAATATACTAGGTTATTTAGCCACATGTGTTAATTTCATGATCAATGTGTCAAAAAGTGTGTTTGGAGTCAAAAGAACAGCATTGCTAATAAGAAATGATGGGAGGCACTCTCTAAGTTTGAATTCAACAATTAATATCAAGAAGAAATGAAATTCAAGACCAAGCACTCCATTGTTTGTTAAATTGAATGAATTGAATTGATAGACGGTACATGGGCATTTTTTTCGTAATGAATATAAACATTAAGGAAGAAGCAAAATGTAATTTTAAAGTTATTGAATAACAAATAGTCTTGGTAAATATAAGAGGAGCCTAATTCACATGAGGTGAATAGTATGTCTTATTATTTTAGAATTAAATAAGTTCACATTTGCATCGAATGCATACGATGATGAATGACTACTTTGACTGATGGATTTAAATAAATTTGGAGTTTTAATGGTATTTATACTTGTTTGATTCAATCAATATACTAGGTTGTTTAGCCACATGTGTTAATTTCATGATCAATGTTTCAAAAAGTGTGTTTGGAGTCAAAAGAACAGCATTGCTAATGAGAAATGATGGGAGGCACTCTTTAATTTTGAATTCAAAAATTAATATCAATAAGAAATGAAATTCAAGATGAAGCACTCCATTGTTTGATAAACTAAATGAATTGAATTGATAGATGGTCCATGGGCATTTTTTTCTTAATGAATATAATCCTTAAGGAAGAAGCAAAATGACATTTGAAAGTTATTGCATGAGAAATAGTCTTGGTAACAATAAGAGGAGCCTAATTCACATGAGGAGAATAGAATGTCTTATTATTTCAGAATTAAACGAGTTCACATTTGCATGGAATGCATACCATGATGAACGACTCCTTTGACTGATGGATTTAAATGGATTTAGAGTTTTAATGTTGTTTATACTTGTTTGATTCAATCAATATACTAGGTTGTTTAGCCACATGTGTTAATTTCATGATCAATGTGTCAAAAAGTGTATTTGGAGTCAAAAGAACTGCATTGCTAACGAGAAATGATGGGAAGCACTCTCTAATTTTCAATTCAACAATTAACATCAATAAGAAATGAAATTGAAGATCAAGCACTCCATTGTTTGTTAAATTGAATGAATTGAATTGATAGAAGGTCCATGGGCATTTTTTTCGTAATGAATATAATTAGTAAGGAAGAAGCAAGATGTAATTTGAAAGTTATTGGATAACAAATAGTCTTGGTAACAATAAGAGGAGCCTAATTCACATGAGGTGAATTGAATGTCTTATTATTTTAGAATTAAACAAGTTTACATTTGCATGGAATGCATACGATGATGAATGACTACTTTAAGTAATGGATTTAGAGTTTTAATGGTATTTATACATGTTTCATTCAATCAATATACTAGGTTATTTAGCCACATGTGTTAATTTCATGATCAATGTGTCAAAAAGTGTGTTTGGAGTCAAAAGAACAGCATTGCTAATAAGAAATGATGGGAGGCACTCTCTAAGTTTGAATTCAACAATTAATATCAAGAAGAAAGGAAATTCAAGACCAAGCACTCCATTGTTTGTTAAATTGAATGAATTGAATTCATAGACGGTACATGGGCATTTTTTTCGTAATGAATATAAACATTAAGGAAGAAGCAAAATGTAATTTTAAAGTTATTGAATAACAAATAGTCTTGGTAAATATAAGAGGAGCCTAATTCACATGAGGTGAATAGTATGTCTTATTATTTTAGAATTAAATAAGTTCACATTTGCATCGAATGCATACGATGATGAATGACTACTTTGACTGATGGAATTAAATAGATTTAGAGTTTTAATGGTATTTATACTTGTTTGATTCAATCAATATACTAGGTTGTTTAGCCACATGTGTTAATTTCATGATCAATGTGTCAAAAAGTGTGTTTGGAGTCAAAAGAACAGCATTGCTAATGAGAAATGATGGGAGACACTCTTTAATTTTGAATTCAAAAATTAATATCAATAAGAAATGAAATTCAAGATGAAGCACTCCATTGTTTGATAAACTAAATGAATTGAATTGACAGATGGTCCATGGGCATTTTTTTCGTAATGAATATAATCATTAAGGAAGAAGCAAAATGACATTTGAAAGTTATTGCATGAGAAATAGTCTTGGTAACAATAAGAGGAGCCTAATTCACATGAGGAGAATAGAATGTCTTATTATTTCAGAATTAAACGAGTTCACATTTGCATGGAATGCATACCATGATGAACGACTCCTTTGACTGATGGATTTAAATGGATTTAGAGTTTTAATTTTGTTTATACTTGTTTGATTCAATCAATATACTAGGTTGTTTAGCCACATGTGTTAATTTCATGATCAATGTGTCAAAAAGTGTATTTGGAGTCAAAAGAACTGCATTGCTAACGAGAAATGATGGGAAGCACTCTCTAATTTTCAATTCAACAATTAACATCAATAAGAAATGAAATTGAAGATCAATCACTCCATTGTTTGTTAAATTGAATGAATTGAATTGATAGAAGGTCCATGGGCATTTTTTTCGTAATGAATATAATTAGTAAGGAAGAAGCAAGATGTAATTTGAAAGTTATTGGATAACAAATAGTCTTGGTAACAATAAGAGGAGCCTAATTCACATGAGGTGAATTGAATGTCTTATTATTTTAGAATTAAACAAGTTTACATTTGCATGGAATGCATACGATGATGAATGACTACTTTAAGTAATGGATTTAAATGGATTTAGAGTTTTAATGGTATTTATACTTGTTTGATTCAATCAATATACTAGGTTGTTTAGCCACATGCGTTAATTTCGTGATCAATATGTCAAAAAATGTGTTTGGAGTCAAAAGAACAGCATTGCTAATGAGAAATGATGGGAGGTACTTTCTAATATTAAATTCAACAATTAATATCAATAAGAAATGAAATTCAAGATCAAGCACTCCATTGTTTGTTAAATTGAATGAATTGAATTGATAGATGGTCCATGGGCATTTTTTTCATAATGAATATAATCATTAAGGAAGAAGCAAAATGTAATTTGAAAGTTATTGCGCGAAAAATAGTTTTGGTAACAATAAGAGGAGGCTAATTCACATGAGATGAATTGAATGTGTTATTATTTCAGAACTAAACTAGTTCACATTTGCATCGAATGCATACGATGATGAATGACTACTTTGACAAATGCATTTAAATGGATGTAGAGTTTTAATGGTATTTATACTTGTTTCATTCAGTCAATATACTAAGTTGTTTAGCCACATGTGTTAATTTCATGATCAATGTGTAAAAAAGTGTGTTTGGAGTCAAAAGAACAGCATTGCTAATGAGAAATGATGGGAGGCACTCTCTAAGATTGAATTCAACAATTAATATCAAGAAGAAATGAAATTCAAGACCAAGCAGTCCATTGTTTGTTAAATTGAATGAATTGAATTGATAGACGTTCCATGGGCATTTTTTTCATAATGAATATAATCATTAAGGAAGAAGCAAAATGTAATTTGAAAGTTATTGAATAACAAATAGTCTTGGTCACTATAAGAGGAGCCTAATTCACATGAGGTGAATAGAATGTCATATTATTTTAGAATTAAACAAGTTCACATTTGCATGGAATGCATACGATGATGAATGACTACTTTAACGGATGGATTTAAATGGATTTAGAGTTTTAATGGTCTTTATACTTGTTTGATTCAATCAATATACTAGGTTGTTTAGCAACATGTGTTAATTTGATGATCAATGTGTAAAAGAGTGTGTTTGGAGTCAAAAGAACAGCATTGCTAACGAGAAACGATGGGAAGCATTCTCTAATTTTAAATTCAACAATTAATATCAATAAGAAATGAAATTGAAGATCAAGCACTCCATTGTTTGTTAAATTGAATGAATTGAATTGATAGAAGGTCCATGGGCATTTTTTTCGTAATGAATATAATTAATAAGGAAGAAGCAAAATGTAATTTGAAAGTTATTGGATAACAAATAGTCTTGGTAACAATAAGAGGAGCCTAATTCACATAAGGTGAATCAAATGTCTTATTATTTTAGAATTAAACATGTTCACATTTGAATGGAATGAATACGATGATGAATGACTACTTTAACTAATGGATTTAAATGGATTTAGAGTTTTAATGGTATTTATACTTGTTTGATTCAATCAATATACTAGGTTGTTTAGCCACATGCGTTAATTTCGTCATCAATATGTCAAAAAGTGTTTTTGGAGTCAAAAGAACAGCATTGCTAATGAGAAATGATGGGCGGCGCACTCTAATTTTGAATTCAACAATTAATATCAATAAGAAATGAAATTGAAGATCAAGCACTCCATTGTTTCTTAAATTGAATGAATTGAATTGATAGATGGTCCATGGGCATTTTTTTCATAATGAATATAATCATTAAGGAAGAAGCAAAGTGTAATTTGAATGTTATTGCACGAAAAATAGTTTTGGTAACAATAAGAGGAGGCTAATTCACATGAGATGAATTGAATGTGTTATTATTTCAGAACTAAACTAGTTCACATTTGCATCGAATGCATACGATGATGAATCACTACTTTGACAAATGCATTTAAATGGATTTAGAGTTTTAATGGTATTTATACTTGTTTCATTTAGTCAATATACTAGGTTGTTTAGCCACATGTGTTAATTTCATGATCAATGTGTAAAAAAGTGTGTTTGGAGTCAAAAGAACAGCATTGCTAATGAGAAATGATGGGAGGCACTCTCTAAGATTGAATTCAACAATTAATATCAAGAAGAAATGAAATTCAAGACCAAGCAGTCCATTGTTTGTTAAATTGAATGAATTGAATTGATAGACGTTCCATGGGCATTTTTTTCGTAATGAATATAATCATTAAGGAAGAAGCAAAATGTAATTTGAAAGTTATTGAATAACAAATAGTCTTGGTCACTATAAGAGGAGCCTAATTCACATGAGGTGAATAGAATGTCATATTATTTTAGAATTAAACAAGTTCACATTTGCATGGAATGCATACGATGATGAATGACTACTTTAACGGATGGATTTAAATGGATTTAGAGTTTTAATGGTCTTTATACTTGTTTGATTCAATCAATATACTAGGTTGTTTAGCCACATGTGTTAATTTCATGATCAATGTGTAAAAGAGTGTGTTTGGAGTCAAAAGAACAGCATTGCTAACGAGAAATGATTGGAAGCATTCTCTAATTTTGAATTCAACAATTAATATCAATAAGAAATGAAATTGAAGATCAAGCACTCCATTGTTTGTTAAATTGAATGAATTGAATTGATAGAAGGTCCATGGTTATTTTTTTCGTAATGAATATAATCATTAAGAAAGAAGCAAAATGTAATTTGAAAGTTATTGCATGACAAATAGTCTTGGTAAGAATAAGAGGAGCCTAATTCACATGAGGTGAATAGAATGTCTTATTATTTTAGAATTAAACAAGTTCACATTTGCATGGAATGCTGACGATGATGAATGACTACTTTAACTGATGGATTTAAATGGATTTAGAGTTTTAATGGTATCTATACTTGTTTGATTCAATCAATATACTAGGTTGTTTAGCCACATGCGTTAATTTCGTCATCAATATGTCAAAAAGTGTTTTTGGAGTCAAAAGAACAGCATTGCTAATGAGAAATGATGGGAGGCGCACTCTAATTTTGAATTCAACAATTAATATCAATAAGAAATGAAATTGAAGATCAAGCACTCCATTGTTTCTTAAATTGAATGAATTGAATTGATAGATGGTCCATGGGCATTTTTTTCATAATGAATATAATCATTAAGGAAGAAGCAAAGTGTAATTTGAAAGTTATTGCACGAAAAATAGTTTTGGTAACAATAAGAGGAGGCTAATTCACATGAGATGAATTGAATGTGTTATTATTTCAGAACTAAACTAGTTCATATTTGCATCGAATGCATACGATGATGAAAGACTACTTTGACAGATGGATTTAAATGGATTTAGAGTTTTAATGGTATTTATACTTGTTTCATTCAATCAATATATTAGGTTGTTTAGCCACATGTGTTAATTTCATTATCAATGTGTCAAAAAGTGTGTTTGGAGTCAAAAGAACAGCATTGCTAATGAGAAATGATGGGAGGCACTCTCTAATTTTGAATTCAACAATTAATATCAATAAGAAATGAAATTGAAGATCAAGCACTTCATTGTTAGTTAAATTGAATGAATTCATGTGATAGATGGTCCATAGGCATTTTTTTCATAAAGAATATAATCATTAAGGAAGAAGCAAAATGTAATTTGAAAGTTATTGCACGAAAAATAGTCTTGGTAACAATAAGAGGAGCCTAATTCACATGAGGTGAATTGAATGTCTTATTATTTCAGAATTAAACAAGTTCACATTTGCACGGAATGGAAACCATGATGTATGACTCCTTTGACTAATGGATTTAAATGGATTTAGACTTTTAATGGTTTTTATAGTTGTTTGATTCAATCAATATACTAGGTTGTTTAGCCACATGTGTTAATTTCATGATCAAAGTGTCAAAAAGTGTGTTTGGAGTCAAAAGAATAGCATTGCTAATGAGAAATGATGGGAGGCACTCTCTAATTTTGAATTCAGCAATTAATATCAATAAGAAATGAAATTCAAGATCAAGCACTCCATTGTTTGTTAAATTGAATGAACTGAATTGATAGACAGTCTATGGGCATTTTTTTCATGATGAATATAATCATTAAGGAAGAAGCAAAATGTAATTTGAAAGTTATTGCACGAAAAATAGTCTTGGTAACAATAAGAGGAGCCTAATTCACATGAGGTGAATAGAATGTCTTATTATTTCAGAATTAAACTAGTTCACATTTGTACGGTATGGAAACCATGATGAATGACTACTTTGGCTGACGAATTTAAAAGGATTTAGAGTTTTAATGGTGTTCATAATTGTTTGATTCAATCAATATACTAGGTTGTTTAGCCACATGTGGTAATTTCATAATGAAAGCATCAAGAAGTGTGTTTTGAGTCAAAAGAACAGCATTGCTAATGAGAAATGATGGGAGGCACTTTCTAATTTTGAATTCAACAATTAATATCAATAAGAAATGAAATTGAAGATGAAGTACTCCATTGTTTGTTAAATTGAATGAATTGAATTGATAGATGGTCCATGGGCATTTTTTTCCTAATGAATATAATCATTAAGGAAGAAGCAAAATGTAATTTGAAAGTTAGTGCATGACAAATAGTCTTGGTAATAATAAGAGGTGCCTAATTCACATCAGGTGAATAGAATGTCTTATTATTTCAGAATTAAACTAGTTCACATTTGTACAGAATGGAAACCATGATGAATGACTACTTTGACTGATGAATTTAAATGGATTTAGAGTTTTAATGGTGTTCATAATTGTTTGATTCAATCAATATACTAGGTTGTTTAGCCACATGTGTTAATTTCATTATCAATGTGTCAAAAAGTGTGTTTGGAGTCAAAAGAGGAGCCACGCTAATAAGAAATGATGGGAAGCACTGTCTAATTTTGAATTCCACAATTAATATGAATAAGAAATGAAATTCAAGTTCAAGCACTCCATTGTTTGATAAATTGAATGAATTACTATTATAAATGGTCCATGGGCTTTTTCTTCATAATGAATATCGTCATTAAGGAAGACGCAAAACGTAATTTGAAAGTTATTGCATGAAAAATAGTCTTGGGAGCAATATGAGGAGCATAATTCACATGAGTTGAATAGAATGACTTATTATTTTAGAATTAAACAAGTTGACATTTGTACAGAATGCATACCATGATGAATGACTCCTTTGACCTATGGATTTAAGTGGACTTAGAGTTTTAATGGTGTTTATACTTGTTTGATTCAATCAATATACTAGGTTGTTTAGCCACATATGTTAATTTCATGATCAATGTGTCAAAAAGTGTGTTTGGAGTCAAAAGAATAGAATTGCTAATGAGAAATGATGGGAGGCACTTTCTAATTTTGAATTCAACAATTAATATCAATAGGAAATGAAATTCAAGATCAAGCACTCCATTGTTGTTAAATTGAATGAATCGAATTGATAGATGGTCCATGGGCATTTTTTTCAGAATGAATATAATCATTAAGGAAGAAGCAAAATGTAATTTGAAATTTATTGCACGAAAAATAGTCTTGGTAACAATAAGAGGAGACTAATTCACATGAGGTGAATTGAATGTCTTATTATTTCAGAATTAAAATAGTTCACATTTGTACGGAATGGAAACCATGATGAATGACTCCTTTGACTGATGGATTTAAATGGATTTAGAGTTTTAATCCTTTTTATATTTGTTTGATTCAATCAATATACTACGTTGTTTAGCCACATGTGGTAATTTCATGATGAATGCATCAAGAAGAGTGTTTTGAGTCAAAAGAACAGTGTTGCTAATGAGAAATGATGGGGGGCACTTTCTAATTTTCAATTCAACAATTAATATCAATAAGAAATGAAATTCAAGATCGACCACTCCATTGTTTGTTAAATTGAATGAATTGAATTGATAGATGGTCCATGTGCTTTTTTTTCATAATGAACATAATCATTAAGGAAGAAGCAAAATGTAATTTGAAAGTTCGTGCACGTAAAATAGTCTTGGTAACAATAATAGGAGCCTAATTCACATGAGGTGAATAGAATGTCTTATTATTTCAGAATTAAACAAGTTCAAATTTGCATGGAATGCATACCATGATGAACGACTCCTTTGACTGATGGATTTAGAGTTTTAATGGTGTTTATACATGTTTGATTCAATCAATATGCTAGGTTGTTTAGCCACATATGTTAATTGCAAGATCAATGTGTCAAAAAGTGTGTTTGGAGTCAAAAGAACAGCATTGCTAATGAGAAATGATGGGAGGCACTCTCTAATTTTGAATTCAACAATTAATATCAATACAAAATGAAATTGAAGATCAAGTACTCCATTGTTTGCTAAATTGAATGAATTCATGTGATAGATGGTCCATGGGCATTTTTTTCATAATGAATATAATCATTAAGGAAGAAGCAAAATGTAATTTGAAAGTTATTGCCCGAAAAATAGTCTTGGTAACAATAAGAGGAGCCTAATTCACATGAGGTGAATTGAATGTCTTATTATATCAAAATTAAACTAGTTCACATTTGTACGAAATGGACACCACGATGAATGACTCCTTTGACTGATGGATTTAAACGGATTTAGACTTTTAATCCTTTTTATACTTGTTTGATTGAATCAATATACTAGGTTGTTTAGCCACCTGTGTTAATTTCATGATCAATGTGTCAAAAAGTGTGTTTGGAGTCAAAAGAACAGCTTTGCTAATGAGAAATGATGGGAGGCACTTTCTAATTTTGAATTCAACAATTAATATCAATAAGAAATGAAATTGAAGATCAAGCACTCCATTGTTTGTTAAATTGAATGAATTGAATTGATAGATGGTCCACGGGCATTTTTTTCGTAATGAATATAATCTTTAAGGAAGAAGCAAAATGTAATTTGAAAGTGATTGCATGACAAATAGTCTTGGTAACGATAACAGGAGCCTAATTCACATGAGGTGAATAGAATGTCTTATTATTTAAGAATTAAACAAGTTCAAATTTGCATGGAATGCATACCATGATGAACGACTCCTTTGACTGATGGATTTAAATGGATTTAGAGTTTTAATCCTGTTTATACTTGTTTGATTCAATCAATATACTAGGTTGTTTAGCCACATGTGTTAATTTCATTATCAATGTGTCAAAAAGTGTGTTTGGAGTCAAAAGAGGAGCCACGCTAATAAGAAATGATGGGAAGCACTGTCTAATTTTGAATTCCACAATTAATATTAATAAGAAATGAAAGTCAAGTTCAAGCACTCCATTGTTCTATAAATTGAATGAATTACTGTTATGGATGGTCCATGGGCTTTTCCTTCATAATGAATATCATCATTAAGGAAGACGCAAAACGTAATTTGAAAGTTATTGCATGAAAAATAGTCTTGGGAGCAATATGAGGAGCATAATTCACACGAGTTGAATAGAATGACTTATTATTTCAGAATTAAAAAAGTTCAAATTTGCATGGAATGCATACCATGATGAACGACTCCTTTGATTGATTGATTTAAAGGGAATTAGAGTTTTAATGTTGTCAATAACTGTTTGATTCAATCAATATACATGGTTGTTTAGCTACATGTGTTAATTTCATGATCAATATGTCAAAAAGTGTGTGTGGTGTCAAAAGAACACCATTGCTAATGAGAAATAATGGGAGGCACTCTCTAATTTTGAATTCAATAATTAATATCAATAAGAAATGAAATTCAAGATCAAGCACTCCATTGTTTGATAAATTGAATGAATTGAATTGACAGATGGTCCATCGGCATTTTTTTCGTAATTAACATAATCGTTAAGGAAGAAGCAAAATGTAATATGAAAGTTATTGCATGACAAATAGTATTGGTAACAATAAGAGGAGCCTAATCACATGAGGTGAATAGAATGTCTTATTATTTCAGAATGAAACAAGTTCACAATTGCATTGAATGCATACCATGATGAACGACTCCTTTGACTGATGGATTGAAATGGATTTAGAGTTTTAATGGTTTTTATACTTGTTTAATTCAATCAATATACTAGGTTGTTTAGCCACATGTGTTAATTTCATTATCAATGTGTCAAAAAGTGTGTTTGGAGTCAAAAGAACAGCATTGCTAATGAGAAATGATGGGAGGCACTCTCTAATTTTGAATTCAACAATTAATATCAATAAGAAATGAAATTGAAGATCAAGCACTTCATTGTTAGTTAAATTGAATGAATTCATGTGATAGATGGTCCATAGGCATTTTTTTCATAAAGAATATAATCATTAAGGAAGAAGCAAAATGTAATTTGAAAGTTATTGCACGAAAAAGAGTCTTGGTAACAATAAGAGGAGCCTAATTCACATGAGGTGAATTGAATGTCTTATTATTTCAGAATTAAACAAGTTCACATTTGCACGGAATGGAAACCATGATGTATGACTCCTTTGACTAATGGATTTAAATGGATTTAGACTTTTAATGGTTTTTATAGTTGTTTGATTCAATCAATATACTAGGTTGTTTAGCCACATGTGTTAATTTCATGATCAAAGTGTCAAAAAGTGTGTTTGGAGTCAAAAGAATAGCATTGCTAATGAGAAATGATGGGAGGCACTCTCTAATTTTGAATTCAGCAATTAATATCAATAAGAAATGAAAGTCAAGATCAAGCACTCCATTGTTTGTTAAATTGAATGAATGGAATTGATTTATGGTCCATGGGGATTCTTTTCGTAATGAATATAATCATTAAGGAAGAAGCGAAATGTTATTTGAAAGTTATTGCATGACAAATAGTCTTGGTAACAATAAGAGGAGCCTAATTCACATGAGGTGAATAGAATGTCATATTATTTCAGAATTAAACAAGTTCACAATTGCATGGAATGCATACCATGATGAACGGCTCCTTTGATTGATGGATTTAAATGGATTTAGAATTTTCATCCTGTTTATACTTGTTTGATTGAATCAATATACTAGGTTGTTTAGCCACATGTGTTAATTTCATGATCAATGTGTCAAAAAGTGTGTTTGATGTCAAAAGAACAGCATTGCTAATGAGAAATGGTGGGATGCACTCTCTAATTTTGAATTCAACAATTAATATCAATAAGAAATCAAATTCAAGTTCAAGCACTCCATTGTTTGTTAAATTGAATTAATGGAATTGATTTATGGTCCATGGGGATTTTTTTCGTAATGAATATAATCATTAAGGAGGAAGCGAAATGTTATTTGAAAGTTATTGCATGACAAATAGTCTTGGTAACAATAAGAGGAGCCTAATTCTCATGAGGTGAATAGAATGTCATATTATTTCAGAATTAAACAAGTTCACAATTGCATGGAATGCATACCATGATGAACGGCTCCTTTGATTGATGGATTTAACTGGATTTAGAGTTTTAATCCTATTTATACTTGTTTGATTGAATCAATATACTAGGTTGTTTAGCCACATGTGTTAATTTCATGATCAATGTGTCAAAAAGTGTGTTTGAAGTCAAAAGAACAACATTGCTAATGATAAATGGTGGGATGCACTCTCTAATTTTGAATTAAACAATTAATATCAATAAGAAATCAAATTCAAGATCAAGCACTCCATTGTTTGTTAAATTGAATGAATTGAATTGATAGATGGTCCACGGGCATTTTTTTCGTAATGAATATAATCTTTAAGGAAGAAGCAAAATGTAATTTGAAAGTTATTGCAGGACAAATAGTCTTGGTAAAGATAAGAGGAGCCTAATTCACATGAGGTGAATAGAATGTCTTATTATTTCAGAATTAAACTAGTTCACATTTGTACGGAATGGAAACCATGATGAATGACTACTTTGACTGATGAATTTAAATGGATTTAGAGTTTTAATGGTGTTCATAATTGTTTGATTCAATCAATATACTAGGTTGTTTAGCCACATGTGGTAATTTCATGATGAATGCATCAAGAAGTGTGTTTTGAGTCAAAAGAACAGCATTGCTAATGAGAAATGATGGGAGGCACTTTCTAATTTTGAATTCAACAATTAATATCAATAAAAAATGAAATTCAAGATCGAGCACTCCATTGTTTGTTAAATTGAATGAATTGAATTGATAGATGGTCCATGGGCCTTTTTTTCATAATGAATATAATCATTAAGGAAGAAGCAAAATGTATTTTGAAAGTTATTGCACGAAAAATAGTCTTGGTAACAATAAGAGGAGCCTAATTCACATGAGCTGAATTGAATGTCTTATTATTTCAAAATTAAACTAGTTCACATTTGTATGAAATGGAAACCATGATGAATGACTCCTTTGACTGATAGATTTAAATGGATTTAGACTTTTAATGGTGTTCATAATTGTTTGATTCAATCAATATACATGGTTGTTTAGCCACATGTGTTAATTTCATGATCAATCTGTCATAAAGTGTGTGTGGAGTCAAAAGAACAGCATTGCTAATGAAAAATGATGGGAGGCACTCTCTAATTTTGAATTCAACAATTAATATCAATAAGAAATGAAAGTCAAGATCAATCACTCCATTGTTATTGAATTGATTGATGGTCCATGGGGATTTTTTTCGTAATGAATACAATCATTAAGGAAGAAGCAAAATTTTATTTGAAAGTTATTGCATGACAAATAGTCTTGGTAACAATAAGAGGAGCCTAATTCGCATGAGGTGAATAGAATGCCATATTATTTCAGAATTAAACAAGTTCACAATTGCATGGATTGCATACCATGATGAACGGCTCCTTTGATTGATGGATTTAACTGGATTTAAAGTTTTAATCCTGTTTATACTTGTTTGATTCAATCAATATACTAGGTTGTTTAGCCACATGTGTTAATTTCATGATCAATGTGTAAAAAAGTGTGTTTGAAGTCAAAAGAACAGCATTGCTAATGAGAAATGGTGGGATGCACTCTCTAATTTTGAATTCAACAATTAATATCAATAAGAAATGAAATTGAAGATCAAGCACTCCATTGTTTGTTATATTCAATGAATTGAATTGATAGATGGTCCATGGGCATTTTTTTCATAATCAATATAATCATTAAGGAAGAAGCAAAATGTAATTTGAAAGTTATTGCACGACAAATAGTCTTGGTAACAATAATAGGAGCCTAATTCGCATGAGGTGAATAGAATGTCTTATTATTTCAAAATTAAACAAGTTCAAATTTGCATGGAATGCTTACCATGATGAACGACTCCTTTGACTGATGGATTTAAATGGATTTAGAGTTTTAATGGTGTTTATACTTGTTTGATTCAATCAATATACTAGGTTGTTTAGCCACATGTGTTAATTTCATGATCAATGTGTCAAAAAGTGTCTTTGAAGTCAAAAGAACCGCATTGCTAATGAGAAATGGTGGGAGGCACTTTCTAATTTTGAATTCAACAATTAATATCAATAAGAAATGAAATAGAAGATCAAGCACTCCATTGTTTGTTAAATTCAATGAATTGAATCGAAAAATGGTCCATGGGCATTTTTTTCATAATGAATATAATCATTACAGAAGAAGCAAAATGTAATTTGAAAGTTATTGCATGACAAAAAGTCTTGGTAACAATAATAGGAGCCTAATTCACATGAGGTGAATAGAATGTCTTATTATTTCAGAATTAAACAAGTTCAAATTTGCATGGAATGCATACCATGATGAACGACTCCTTTGATTGATGGATTTAAATGGATTTAGAGTTTTAATGGTGTTTATACTTGTTTGATTCAATCAATATACTAGGTTGTTTAGCCACATGTGTTAATTTCATCATCAATGTGTCAAAAAGTGTGTATGGAGTCAAAAGAACAGCATTGCTAATGAGAAATGATGGGAGGCACTCTCTAATTTTGAATTCAACAATTACTATCAATAAGAAACGAAATTGAAGATCAAGCACTCCATTATTTGTTAAATTGAATGAATTCATGTGATAGATGGTCTATAGGCATTTTTTTCATAATGAATATAATCATTAAGGAAGAAGCAAAATGTAATTGGAAAGTTATTGCAAGAAAAATAGTCTTGGTAACAATAAGAGGAGCCTAATTCACATGAGGTGAATTGAATGTCTTATTATTTCAGAATTAAACTAGTTCACATTTGTACAAAATGGAAACCATGATGAATGAGTCCGTTGACTGATGGATTTAAAGGGATTTAGAGTTTTAATGTTGTTCATAATTATTTGATTCAATCAATATACATGGTTGTTTAGCTACATGTGTTAATTTCATGATCAATATGTCAAAAAGTGTATGTGGAGTCAAAAGAACAGCATTGCTAATGAGGAATGATGGGAGGCACTCTCTAATTTTGAATTCAACAATTAATATCAATATGAAATGAAATTCAAGATCTAGCACTCCATTGCTAGTTAAATTGAATGAATTGAATTGACAGATGGTCCATGGGCATTTTTTTCGTAATGAATATAATCATTAAGGAAGAAGCAAAATGTAATATGAAAGTTATTGCATGACAAATAGTCTTGGTAACAATAAGAGGAGCCTCATTCACATGAGGTGAATAGAATGTCTTATTATTTCAGAATTAAACAAGTTCACAATTGCATGGAATGCATACCATGATGAATGACTCCTTTGACTGATGGATTTAAATGGATTTAGAGTTTTAATCCTATTTATACTTGTTTGATTCAATCAATATACTAGGTTGTTTAGCTACATGTGTTAATTTCATGATCAATGTGTCAAAAAGTGTGTTTGGAGTCAAAAGAACAGCATTGCTAATGAGAAATGATGAGAGGCACTCTCTAATTTTGAATTCAACAATTAATATCAATAAGAAATGAAATTGAAGATCAAGCACTCTATTGTTTGTTAAATTGAATGAATTCATGTGATAGATGGTCCATAGGCATTTTTTTCATAAAGAATATAATCATTAAGGAAGAAGCAAAATGTAATTTGAAAGTTATTGCACGAAAAATAGTTTTGGTAACAATAAGAGGAGCCTAATTCACATGAGGTGAATTGAATGTCTTATTATTTCAGAATTAAACTAGTTCACATTTGTACGAAATGGAAACCATGATGAATGACTCCTTTGACTGATGGATTTAAATGGATTTAGACTTTTAATAGTGTTCATAATTGTTTGATTCAATCAATATACATGGTTGTTTAGCCACATGTGTTAATTTCATTATCAATCTGTCATAAAGTGTGTGTGGAGTCAAAAGAACAGCATTGCTAATGAGAAATGATGGGAGGCACTTTCTAATTTTCAATTCAACAATTAATATCAATAAGAAATGAAATTCAAGATCGAGCACTCCATTGTTTGTGAAATTGAATGAATTGAATTGATAGATGGTCTATGGGCTTTTTTTTTCATAATGAATAGAATCATTAAGGAAGAAACAAAATGTAATTTGAATGTGATTGCACGAAAAATAGTCTTGGTAATAATTAAAGGAGCCTAATTCACATGAGGTGAATAGAATGTCTTATTATTTCAGAATTAAACAAGTTCAAATTTGCATGGAATGCATACCATTATGAACGACACCTTTGACTGATGGATTTAAATGGATTTAGAGTTTTAATGGTATTTATACTTGTTTGATTCAATCAATATACGAGGTTGTTTAACCACATGTGTTAATTTGATTATCAATGTGTCAAAAAGTGTGTTAAATTAATATCAATTAATTTAATCCTCCCATCACACAAATGATTATCAATGTACGGACTATCTATCAATTCAATTCATTCAATTTGACAAACAATGGAGTGCTTGATCTTGAATTTCATTTTTTATTGATATTAATTGTTGAATTCAAAATTAGAGAGTGCTTCCCATCATTTCTCATTAGCAATGCTGTTCTTTTGACTCAAAACACACCTCTTGACACATTGATCATGAAATTAACACATGTGGCAAAACAACCTAGTATATTGATTGAATTAAACAATTATGAACACCATTAAAACTCTAAATCCATATAAATCCATCAGTCAAAGGAGTCGTTCATCATGGTATGCATTCCATGCAAATTTGAACTTGTTTAATTCTGAAATAATAAGACATTCTATTCACCTCATGTGAATTAGGCTCCTTTAATTATTACCAAGACTATTTTTCGTGCAATAATATTCAAATTACATTTTGCTTCTTCCTTAATGATTCTATTCATTATGAAAAAAAACCCATAGACCATCTATCAATTCAATTCATTCAATTTCACAAACAAGGGAGTGCTCGATCTTGAATTTCATTTCTTATTTATATTAATTGTTGAATTGAAAATTAGAAAGTGCCTCCCATCATTTCTCATTAGCAATGCTGTTCTTTTGACTCAAAACACACTTCTTGACGCATTGATCATGAAATTAACACATGTGGCTAAACAACCTAGTATATTGATTGAATCAAACAATTATGAACACCATTAAAACTCTAAATCCATTTAAATCCTTCAGTCAAAGGAGTCATTCATCATGGTTTCCATTCCGTACAAATGTGAACTAGTTTAATTCTGAAATAATAAGACATTCTTTTCACCTCATGTGAATTAGGCAACTCTTATTGTTACGAAGACTATTTTTCGTGCAATAACTTTCAAATTACATTTTGCTTCTTCCTTAATGATTCTATTCATTATGAAAAAAAAGCCCATAGACCATCTATCATTTCAATTCATTCAATTTTACAAACAATGGAGTGCTTGATCTTGAATTTCATTTCTTATTGATATTAATTGTTGAATTGAAAATTAGAGAGTACCTCCCATCATTTCTCATTAGCAATGCTGTTCTTTTGACTCCAAACACACTTTTTGACACATTGATCATGAAATTAACACATGTGGCTAAACAATCTAGTATATTGATTGAATCAAACAAGTATAAACACCATTAAAACTCTAAATCCATTTAAATCCATCAGTCAAAGGAGTCATTCATCATGGTATGCATTCCATGCAAATGTGAACTAGTTTAATTCTAAAATAATAAGACATTCTATTCACCTCATGTGAATTAGGCTCCTCTTATTGTTACCAAGACTATTTGTCTTGCAATAACTTTCAAATTACATTTTGCTTCTTCCATAATGATTCTATTCATTATGAAAAAAAAAAGCCCTTGGACCATCTATCAATTCAATTCATTCAATTTAACAAACAATGGAGTGCTCGATTTTGAATTTCATTTCCTATTGATATTAATTGTTGAATTCCAAATTAGAAAGTGGCTCCCATCATTTCTCATTAGCAATGCTGTTCTTTTGACTCAAAACACAGTTCTTGACGCATTGATCATGAAATTAACACATGTGGCTAAACAACATAGTATATTGATTGAATCAAACAATTATGAACACCATTAAAACTCTGAATCCATTTAAATCCTTCAGTCAAAGGAGTCATTCATCATGGTTTCCATTCCGTACAAATGTAAACTAGTTTCATTCTGAAATAATAAGACATTCAATTCACCTCATGAGAATTAGGCTCCTCTTATTGCTACCAAGAGTATTTTTCGTGGAATAACTTTCAAATTACATTTTGCTTCTTCCTTAATGATTCTATTCATTATGAAAAAAAAAAGCCCATGGACGATCTATCAATTCAATTCATTCAATTTAACAAACAATAGAGTGCTCGATCTTGAATTTCATTTGTTATTGTTATCAATTGTTGAATTCAAAATTAGAAAGTCCCTCCCGTCATTTCTCATTAGCAATGCTGTTCTTTTGACTCCAAACACACTTTTTGACACATTGAACATGAAATTAACACATGTGCCTTGACAATCTAGTATATTCATTGAATCAAACAACTATAAATACCTATAAAACACTAAATCCAATTAAATCCATCAGTCAAAGGAGTCATTCATCATGTTTTCCATTCCGTGCAAATGTGAACTTGTTTAATTCTGAAATAATAAGACATTCTATTCACCTCATGTTTAATTCATCATGTTTAAGTCTTTTTGTCGTGCAATAACTTTCAAATTACATTTTGCTTTTTCCTTAACGACTATATTCATTATGAAAAAAATGCGGAGTGCTTGATCTTCAATTTTATTTCTTATTGATATTAATTGTTGAATTCAAAATTAGAGAGTGCCTCCCATCATTTCTCATTAGCAATGCTGTTCTTTTGACTCCAAAAACACTTTTTGACACATTGATCATGAAATTAACACATGTGGCTAAACAACCTAGTATATTGATTGAATCAAACAAGTATAAAAAGTATTAAAACTCTAAATCCATTTAAATCCATCAGTCAAAGGAGTCATTCATCATGGTTTCCGTTCCGAACAAATGTGAACTAGTTTAATTCTGAAATAATAAGACATTCAATTCAACTCATGTGAATGAGAATCCTAATATTGTTACGAAGACTATTTTTCGTGCAATAACTTTAAAATTACATTTTGCTTCTTCCTGAATGATTATATTCATTATGAAAAAAATGCGCATGGACCACCTATCACATGAATTCATTCAATTTAACAAACAACGGAGTGCTTCATGGTCAATTTCATTTCTTATTGATATTAATTGTTGAATTCAAAATTAGAGAGTGCCTCCCATCATTTCTCATTAGCAATGCTGTTCTTTTGACTCCAAAAACACTTTTTGACAAATTGATCATGAAATTAACACATGTGGCTAAATAACCTAGTATATTGATTGAATCTAACAAGTATAAACACCATTAAAACTCTAAATCCATTTAAATCCTTCAGTCAAAGGAGTCATTCATCATGGTTTCCATTCCGTACAAATGTGATCTAGTTTAATTCTGAAATAATAAGGCATTCAATTCACCTCATGTGAATTACGCTCCTCTTATTGTTACCAAGACTATTTTTCGTGGAATGACTTTGAAATTACATTTTGCTTCATCCTTAATGATTATGTTCATTATGAAAAAAAAGCACATGGACCATCTATCAATTCAATTCATTCAATTTAACAAACAATGGAGTCCTTGATCTTGAATTTCATTTCTTATTGATATTAATTGTTGAATTCAAAATTAGAATGTGCCTCCCATCATTTCTCATTAGCAATGCTGTTCTTTTGACTCCAAACACATTTTTTGACACATTGATCATGAAATTAACACATTTGGCCAGACAATGTAGTATATTCATTGAATCAAACAAGTATAAACAGGATTAAAACTCTAAATCCATTTAAATCCATCAGTCAAAGGAGTCATTCATCATGGTTTCCATTCCGTACAAATTTGAACTAGTTTAATTCTGAAATAATAAGACATTCAATTCACCTCATGTGAATTAGGATCCTCTTATTGTTACCAAGACTATTTTTCGTGCAATAACTTTCAAATTACATTTTGCTTCTTCCTTAATGATTATATTCATTATGAAAAAAATGCGCATGGACCACCTATCACATGAATTCATTCAATTTAACGAACAACGGAGTGCCTGATCTTCAATTTCATTTCTTATTGATATCAATTGTTGAATTCAAAATTAGAAAGTGCCACCCATCATTTCTCATTAGCAATGTTGGTTTTTAACTCCAAACACACTTCTTGACACATTGATCATGAAATTAACACATGTGGCTAAACAACCTAGTATATTGATTGAATAAAACAATTATGAACACCCTTAAAACTCTAAATCCATTTAAATCCATTAGTCAATGGAGTCATTGATCATCGTTTCCATTCCGTACAAATGTGAACTAGTTTAATTCTGAAATCATAAGACATTCAATTCACCTCATGTGACTTGAGCTCATCTTATCGTTACCAAGACTATTTGTCATGCAATAACTTTCAAATTACATTTTGCTTCTTCCTTAAAGATTATATTCATTACGAAAAAAATGCCTGTGGACCATCTATCAATTCAATTCATTCAATTTAACAAACAATGGAGTGCTTGATCTTGAATTTGATTTCTTAATGATATTAATTGTTGAATTCAAAATTAGAGAGTGCATCCCACCATTTCTCATTAGCAATGCTGTTCTTTTGACTCCAAACACACTTTTTGTCACATTGATCCTGAAATTAACACATGCGGTGAAACAACCTAGTATATTCATTGAATCAAACAAGTATAAACACCATTAACACTCTAAATCCATTTAAATCCATCAGTCAAAGGAGTCATTCATCATGGTATGCATTCCATGCAAATGTGAACTTGTTTAATTCTAAAATAATAAGACATTCTATTCACCTCATGTGAATTAGGCTCCTCTTATTGTTACCAAGACTATTTGTCATGCAATCACTTTCAAATTACATTTTGCTTCATCTTTAATGATTATGTTCATTATGAAAAAAAAGCACCTGGACCATCTATCAATTCAATTCATTCAATTTAACAAACAATGGAGTGCTTGATCTTGAATTTCATTTCTTATTGATATTAATTGTTGAATTCAAAATTAGAATGTGCCTCCCATCATTTCTCATTAGCAATGCTGTTCTTTTGACTCCAAACACATTTTTTGACACATTGATCATGAAATTAACACATGTGGCTAGACAATCTAGTATATTCATTGAATCAAACAACTATAAACACCATTAAAACTCTAAATCCATTTAAATCCATCAGTCAAAGGAGTCATTCATCATGGTTTCCATTCCGTGCAAATGTGATCTCGTTTAATTATGAAATAATAAGAGATTCTATTCACCTCATGTGAATTCGGCTCCTCTTATTGTTACCAAGACTATTTGTCGTGCAATAACTTTCAAATTACATTTTGCTTCTTCCTTAATGACTATATTCATTACGAAAAAAATGCCCATGGACCGTCTATCAATTCAATTCATTCAATTTGACAAACAATGGAGTGCTTGATCTTCAATTTCATTTCTTATTGATATTAATTGTTGAATTCAAAATTAGAAAGTGCCTCCCATCATTTCTCATTAGCAATGCTGTTCTTTTGACTCCAAACACACTTTTTGACACATTGATCATGAAATTAACACATGTGGCTGAACAACCTAGTATATTGATTGAATCAAACAAGTATAAAAAGTATTAAAACTCTAAATCCATTTAAATCCATCAGTCAAAGGAGTCATTCATCATAGTTTCCATTCCGTAAAAATGTGAACTAGTTTAATTCTGAAATAAGAAGACATTCAATTCACCTTATGTGAATTAGGATCCTCTTATTGTTACCAAGACTATTTTTCTTGCAATAACTTTTTAAATTACATTTTGCTTCTTCCTTAATGATTATATTCATTATGAAAAAAAATGCCCATGGACCACCTATCACATGAATTCATTCAATTTAACAAACAACGGAGTGCTTGATCTTCAATTTTATTTCTTATTGATATTAATTGTTGAATTCAAAATTAGAGAGTGCCTCCCATCATTTCTCATTAGCAATGCTGTTCTTTTGACTCTAAACACACTTTTTGACACATTGATCATGAAATTAACACATGTGGCTAACCAACCTAGTATATTGATTGAATAAAACAAGTATAAAAAGGATTAAAACTCTAAATCCATTTAAATCCATCTGTCAAAGGAGTCATTCATCATGGTATGCATTCCATGCAAATGTGAACTTGTTTCATTCTAAAATAATAAGACATTCTATTCACCTCATGTGAATTAGGCTCCTCTTATTGTTACCAAGTCTATTTGTCATGCAATAACTTTCAAATTACATTTTGCTTCTTCCTTAATGATTATATTCATTACGAAAAAAATGTCAATGGACCATCTATCAATTCAATTCATTCAATTTAAAAAAACAATGGAGTGCTTGATCTTCAATTTCATTTCTTATTTATATTAATTGTTGAATTCAAAGTTAGAAATTGCCTCCCATCATTTCTCATTAGCAATGCCGTTCTTTTAACTCCAAACACACTTTTTGACACATTGATAATGAAATTAACACATGTGGCTAAACAACCTAGTATATTGATTGAATCAAACAAGTATAAACAGGATTAAAACTCTAAATCCATTTAAATCCATCAGTCAAAGGAGTCATTCATCATGGTTTCCATTCCGTACAAATGTGAACTAACTTAATTCTGAAATAATAAGATATTCAATTCACCTCACGTGAATTAGGCTCCTCTTATTGTTACGAAGACAATTTTTCGTGCAATTACTTTCAAATTACATTTTGCTTCTTCCTTAAAGGTTATATTCATTATGAAAAAAAATGCCCATGTTCCACCTATCACATGAATTCATTAAATTTAACAAACAATGGAGTGGTTGATCTTCAATTTCATTTCTTAATGGTATTAATTGTTAAATTCAAAATTAAAGAGTGCCTCCCATCATTTCTCATTAGCAATGCTGTTCTTTTGACTCCAAACACACTTCTTGACACATTGATCATGAAATTAACACATGTGGCTAAACAACCTAGTATATTGATTGAATCAAACAATTATGAACAGGATTAAAACTCTAAATCCATTTAAATCCATCAGTCAAAGGAGTCATTCATCATGGTTTTCATTCCGTACAAATGTGAACTAGTTTAATTCTGAAATAATAAGACATTCAATTCACCTCATGTGAATTAGGCTCCTCTTATTGTTACTAAGACTATTTTTCTTGCAATAACTTTCAAATTACATTTTGCTTCTTCTTTAATGATTATATTCATTATGAAAAAAATGTCCATGCACCATCTATCACATGAATTCATTCAATTTAACAAACAATGGAGTGTTTGATCTTCAATTTCCTTTCTTATTGATATTTAACCGCTGAATTCAAAATTAGAGAGAGTTCCTCCCATCATTTCTCGTTAGCATTGCTGTTCTTTTGACTCCAAACACACTTTTTGACACATTGATCATGAAATTAACACATGTGGCTAAACAACCTAGTATATTGATTGAATCAAACAAGTATAAAAACACCATTAAAACTCGAAATCCATTTAAATCCATCAGTAAGAGGAGGAGTCATTCATCATGGTTTCCATTTCGTACAAATGTGAACTAGTTTAATTCTGAAATAATAAGACATTCAATTCACCTTATGTGAATTAGGCTCCTCTTATTGTTACCAAGACTATTTTTCGTACAATAACTTTCAAATTACATTTTGCTTCTTTCCTTAATGATTATATTCATTATGAAAAAAAATGCCCATGGACCATCTATCAATTCAATTCATTCAATTTGACAAACAATGTAGTGCTTGATCTTGAATTTCATTTCTTATTGATATTAATTGTTGAATTCAAAATTAGAAAGTGCCTCCCATCATTTCTCATTAGCAATGCTGTTCTTTTGACTCCAAACACACTTCTTAACACTTTGATCATGAAATTAACACATGTAGATTGAATCAAACAATTATGAACACCATTAAAACTATAAATCCATTTAAATCCATCAGTCAAAGGAGTCATTTATCATGGTTTCTATTCCACACAAATGTGAACTATTTTAATTCTAAAATAATAAGACATTCAATTCAACTTATGTGAATTAGGCTCCTCTTATTGTTACCAAGAATATTTTTCGTGGAATAGCTTTCAAATTACATTTTGCTTCTTCCTTAATGATTATATTCATTATGAAAAAAATCCCAAGGACAATCTATCAATTCAATTCATTCAATTTAACAAACAATGGAGTGCTTGATCTTGAATTTCATTTCTTATTGATATTAATTGTTGAATTCAAAATTAGAATGTGCCTCCCATCATTTCTCATTAGCAATGCTGTTCTTTTGACTCCAAACACACTTTTTGTCACATTGATCCTGAAATTAACACATGTTGCTAAACAACCTAGTATATTCATTGAATCAAACAAGTATAAACACCATTAAAACTCTAAATCCATTTAAATCCATCAGTCAAAGGAGTCATTCATCATGGTATCCATTTCGTACAAATGTGAACTAGTTTAATTCTGAAATAATAAGACATTCAATTCACCTCATGTGAATTAGTCTCCTCTTATTGTTACCAAGACTATTTTTGTGCAATAACATTCAAATTACATTTTGCTTCTTCCTTAATGATTATATTCATTATGAAAAAAAAGCCCATGGACCATATATCAATTCAATTCATTCAATTTGACAAACAATGGCGTGCTTGATCTTGAATTTCATTTCTTATTGATATTAATTGTTGAATTCAAAATTAGAAAGTGCCACCCATCATTTCTCATTAGCAATGCTGTTTTTTGACTCCAAACAATTAGCAATGCTGTTTTTTGACTGCAAACACACTTCTTGCCTCACGTGAATTAGGCTCCTCTTATTGTTACCAAGACTATTTTTCGTGCAATTACTTTCAAATTACATTTTGCTTCTTACTTAAAGGTTATATTCATTATGAAAAAAAATGCCCATGGACCACCTATCACATGAATTCATTCAATTTAACAAACAATGGAGTGGTTGATCTTCAATTTCATTTCTTATGGATATTAATTGTTGAATTCAAAATTAAAGAGTGCCTCCCATCATTTCTCATTAGCAATGCTGTTCTTTTGACTCCAAACACACTTCTTGACACATTGATCATGAAATTAACACATGTGGCTAAACAACCTAGTATATTGATTGAATCAAACAATTATGAACACCATTAAAACTCTAAATCCATTTAAATCCATCAGTCAAAGGAGTCATTCATCATGGTTTCCATTCCGTACAAGTGTGAACTAGTTTGATTCTGAAATAATAAGACATTCAATTCACCTCATGTGAATTAGGCTCCTCTTATTGTTACCAAGACTATTTTTCGTGCAATAACTTTCAAATTACATTTTGCTTCTTCTTTAATTATTATATTCATTATGAAACAAATGTCCATGGACCATCTATCACATGAATTCATTCAATTTAACAAACAATGGAGTGCTTGATCTTCAATTTCATTTCTTATTGATATTAATTGTTGAATTCAAAATTAGAGAGTGCCTCCCATCATTTCTCATTAGCATTGCTGTTCTTTTGAGTCCAAACACACTTTTTGACACACATTGATAATGAAATTAACACATGTGGCTAAACAACCTAGTATATTGATTGAATCAAACAAGTATAAACAGGATTAAAACTCTAAATCCATTTAAATCCATCAGTCAAAGGAGTCATTCATCATGGTTTCCATTCCGTACAAATGTGAACTAGCTTAATTCTGAAATAATAAGATATTCAATTCACCTCACGTGAATTAGGCTCCTCTTATTGTTACCAAGACTATTTTTCGTGCAATAACATTCAAATTACATTTTGCTTCTTCCTTAATGATTATATTCATTATGAAAAAAAATGCCCATGGACCACCTATCACATGAATTCATTCAATTTAACAAACAATGGAGTGGTTGATCATCAATTTCATTTCTTATTGATATTAATTGTTGAATTCAAAATTAAAGAGTGCCTCCCATCATTTCTCATTAGCAATGCTGTTCTTTTGACTCCAAACACACTTCTTGAGACATTGATCATGAAATTAACACATGTGGCTAAACAACCTAGTATATTGATTGAATCAAACAATTATGAACACCATTAAAACTCTAAATCCATTTAAATCCATCAGTCAAAGGAGTCATTCATCATGGTTTCCATTCCGTACAAATGTGAACTAGTTTGATTCTGAAATAATAAGACATTCAATTCACCTCATGTGAATTAGGCTCCTCTTATTGTTACCAAGACTATTTTTCGTGCAATAACTTTCAAATTACATTTTGCTTCTTCTTTAATTATTATATTCATTATGAAACAAATGTCCATGGACCATCTATCACATGAATTCATTCAATTTAACAAACAATGGAGTGCTTGATCTTCAATTTCATTTCTTATTGATATTAATTGTTGAATTCAAAATTAGAGAGTGCCTCCCATCATTTCTCATTAGCATTGCTGTTCTTTTGAGTCAAACACACTTTTTGACACATTGATAATGAAATTAACACATGTGGCTAAACAACCTAGTATATTGATTGAATCAAACAAGTATAAACAGGATTAAAACTCTAAAACCATTTAAATCCATCAGCAAAGGAGTCATTCATCATGGTTTCCATTCCGTACAAATGTGAACTAGCTTAATTCTGAAATAATAAGATATTCAATTCACCTCACGTGAATTAGGCTCCTCTTATTGTTACCAAGACTATTTTTCGTGCAATTACTTTCAAATTACATTTTGCTTCTTCCTTAAAGGTTATATTCATTATGAAAAAAAATGCCCATGTTCCACCTATCACATGAATTCATTAAATTTAACAAACAATGGAGTGGTTGATCTTCAATTTCATTTCTTATTGATATTAATTGTTAAATTCAAAATTAAAGAGTGCCTCCCATCATTTCTCATTAGCAATGCTGTTCTTTTGACTCCAAACACACTTCTTGACACATTGATCATGAAATTAACACATTTGGCTAAACAACCTAGTATATTGATTGAATCAAACAAGTATAAACACCATTAAAACTCTAAATCCATTTAAATCCATCAGTCAAAGGAGTCATTCATCATGGTTTCCATTCCGTACAAATGTGAACTAGTTTAATTCTGAAATAATAAGACATTCAATTCACCTCATGTGAATTAGGCTCCTCTTATTGTTACCAAGACTATTTTTCGTGTAATAACTTTCAAATTACATTTTGCTTCTTCTTTAATGATTATATTCATTATGAAAAAAATGTCCATGGACCATCTATCACATGAATTCATTAAATTTAACAAACAATGGAGTGCTTGATCTTCAATTTCCTCTCTTATTGATATTAATTGTTGAATTCAAAATTAAAGAGTTCCTGCCATCATTTCTCGTTAGCATTGCTGTTCTTTTGACTCCAAAACACACTTTTTTGACACATTGATCATGAAATTAACACATGTGGCTAAACAACCTAGTATATTGATTGAATCAAAAACAAGTATAAACACCATTTAAAACTCGAAATCCATTTAAATCCATCAGTAAGAGGAGTCATTCATAATGGGTTTCCATTTCGTACAAATGTGAACTAGTTTAATTCTGAAATAATAAGACATTCAATTCACCTTATGTGAATTATGCTCCTCTTATTGTTACCAAGACTATTTTTCCGCACAATAACTTTCAAATTACATTTTGCTTCTTCCTTAATGATTATATTCATTATGAAAAAAAAAAGCCCATGGACCATCTATCAATTCAATTCATTCAATTTGACAAACAATGTAGTGCTTGATCTTGAATTTCATTTCTTATTGATATTAATTGTTGAATTCAAAATTAGAAAGTGCCTCCCATCATTTCTCATTAGCAATGCTGTTCTTTTGACTCCAAACAAACTTCTTAACACTTTGATCATGAAAATTAACACATGTGGCTAAACAAACCTAGTATATTGATTGAATCAAACAATTATGAACACCATTAAAACTATAAATCCATTTAAATCCATCAGTCAAAGGAGTCATTTATCATGGTTTCTATTCCGCACAAATTTGAACTATTTTAATTCTAAAATAATAAGACATTCAATTCAACTTATGTGAATTAGGCTCCTCTTATTGTTACCAAGAATATTTTTCGTGGAATAGCTTTCAAATTACATTTTGCTTCTTCCTTAATGATTATATTCATTATGAAAAAAATCCCAAGGACGATCTATCAATTCAATTCATTCAATTTAACAAACAATGGAGTGCTTGATCTTGAATTTCATTTCTTATTGATATTAATTGTTGAATTCAAAATTAGAATGTGCCTCCCATCATTTCTCATTAGCAATGCTGTTCTTTTGACTCCAAACACACTTTTTGTCACATTGATCCTGAAATTAACACATGTTGCTAAACAACCTAGTATATTCATTGAATCAAACAAGTGTAAACACCATTAAAACTCTAAATCCATTTAAATCCATCAGTCAAAGGAGTCATTCATCATGGTTTCCATTTCGTACAAATGTGACCTAATTTAATAATGAAATAATAAGACATTCAATTCACCTCATGTGAATTAGTCTCCTCTTATTATTACCAAGACTATTTTTCGTGCAATAACTTTCAAATTACATTTTGCTACTTCCTTAATGATTATATTCATTATGAAAAACAAGCCCATGGACGATATATCAATTCAATTCATTCAATTTGACAAACAATGGCGTGCTTGATCTTGAATTTCATTTCTTATTGATATTAATTGTTGAATTCAAAATTAGAAAGTGCCACCCATCATTTCTCATTAGCAATGCTGTTTTTTGACTCCAAACACACTTCTTTACACATTGATCATTAAATTAACACATGTGGCTAAACAACCTAGTATATTCATTGAATAAAAAAAATTATGAACACCATTAAAACTCTAAATCCATTTAAATCCATCAGTCAATGGAGTCATTCATCATGGTTTCCATTCCGTACAAATGTGAACTAGTTTAATTCTGAAATAATAAGACATTCAATTCACCTAATGTGAATTAGTGTCCTCTTATTGTTACCAAGACTATTTTTCATCGAATAACTTTCAAATTACATTTTGCTTCTTCCTTAATGATTATATTCATTATGAAAAAAAAGCCCATGGACCATATATCAATTCAATTCATTCAATTTGACAAACAATGGAGTGCTTGATCTTGAATTCCATTTCTTATTGATATTAATTGTTGAAATCAAAATTAGAATGTGCCACCCATTATTTCTCATTAGCAATGCTGTTCTTTTGACTCCAAACACACTTCTTAACACTTTGATCATGAAATTAACACATGTAGATTGAAGCAAACAATTATGAACACCATTAAAACTATAAATCCATTTAAATCCATCAGTCAAAGGAGTCATTTATCATGGTTTCTATTCCACACAAATGTGAACTATTTTAATTCTAAAATAATAAGACATTCAATTCAACTTATGTGAATTAGCCTCCTCTTATTGTTACCAAGAATATTTTTCGTGGAATAGCTTTCAAATTACATTTTGCTTCTTCCTTAATGATTATATTCATTATGAAAAAAAATCCCAAGGACGATCTATCAATTCAATTCATTCAAATTTAACAAACAATGGAGTGCTTGATCTTGAATTTCATTTCTTATTGATATTAATTGTTGAATTCAAAATTAAAGAGTTCCTGCCATCATTTCTCGTTAGCATTGCTGTTCTTTTGACTCCAAACACACTTTTTGACACATTGATCATGAAATTAACACATGTGGCTAAACAACCTAGTATATTGATTGAATCAAACAAGTATAAACACCATTAAAACTCTAAATCCATTTAAATCCATCAGTCAAAGGAGTCATTCATCATGGTTTCCATTCCGTACAAATGTGAACTAGTTTAATTCTGAAATAATAAGACATTCAATTCACCTCATGTGAATTAGGCTCCTCTTATTGTTACCAAGACTATTTTTCGTGTAATAACTTTCAAATTACATTTTGCTTCTTCTTTAATGATTATATTCATTATGAAAAAAATGTCCATGGACCATCTATCACATGAATTCATTAAATTTAACAAACAATGGAGTGCTTGATCTTCAATTTTCTCTCTTATTGATGTTAATTGTTGAATTCAAAATTAAAGAGTTCCTGCCATCATTTCTCGTTAGCATTGCTGTTCTTTTGACTCCAAACACACTTTTTGACACATTGATCATGAAATTAACACATGTGGCTAAACAACCTAGTATATTGATTGAATCAAACAAGTATAAACACCATTAAAACTCGAAATCCATTTAAATCCATCAGTAAGAGGAGTCATTCATCATGGTTTCCATTTCGTACAAATGTGAACTAGTTTAATTCTGAAATAATAAGACATTCAATTCACCTTATGTGAATTAGGCTCCTCTTATTGTTACCAAGACTATTTTTCGTACAATAACTTTCAAATTACATTTTGCTTCTTCCTTAATGATTATATTCATTATGAAAAAAAAGCCCATGGACCATCTATCAATTCAATTCATTCAATTTGACAAACAATGTAGTGCTTGATCTTGAATTTCATTTCTTATTGATATTAATTGTTGAATTCAAAATTAGAAAGTGCCTCCCATCATTTCTCATTAGCAATGCTGTTCTTTTGACTCCAAACACACTTCTTAACACTTTGATCATGAAATTAACACATGTAGATTGAATCAAACAATTATGAACACCATTAAAACTATAAATCCATTTAAATCCATCAGTCAAAGGAGTCATTTATCATGGTTTCTATTCCACACAAATGTGAACTATTTTTAATTCTAAAAATAATAAGACATTCAATTCAACTTATGTGAATTAGGCTCCTCTTATTGTTACCAAGAATATTTTTCGTGGAATAGCTTTCAAATTACATTTTGCTTCTTCTTTAATGATTATATTCATTATGAAAAAAATCCCAAGGACGATCTATCAATTCAATTCATTCAATTTAACAAACAATAGAGTGCTTGATCTTGAATTTCATTTCTTATTGATATTAATTGTTGAATTCAAAATTAGAATGTGCCTCCCATCATTTCTCATTAGCAATGCTGTTCTTTTGACTCCAAACACACTTTTTGTCACATTGATCCTGAAATTAACACATGTTGCTAAACAACCTAGTATATTCATTGAATCAAACAAGTATAAACACCATTAAAACTCTAAATCCATTTAAATCCATCAGTCAAAGGAGTCATTCATCATGGTATCCATTTCGTACAAATGTGAACTAGTTTAATTCTGAAATAATAAGACATTCAATTCACCTCATGTGAATTAGTCTCCTCTTATTGTTACCAAGACTATTTTTGTGCAATAACTTTCAAATTACATTTTGCTTCTTCCTTAAAGATTATATTCATTACAAAAAAAAATGCCCGTGGACCATCTATCAATTCAATTCATTCAATTTAACAAAAACAATGGAGTGCTTGATCTTGAATTTGATTTCTTAATGATATTAATTGTTGAATTCAAAATTAGAGAGTGCATCCCACCATTTCTCATTAGCAATGCTGTTCTTTTGACTCCAAACACACTTTTTGTCACATTGATCCTGAAATTAACACATGCGGTGAAACAACTTAGTATATTCATTGAATCAAACAAGTATAAACACCATTAACACTCTAAATCCATTTAAATCCATCAGTCAAAGGAGTCATTCATCATGGTATGCATTCCATGCAAATGTGAACTTGTTTAATTCTAAAATAATAAGACATTCTATTCACCTCATGTGAATTAGGCTCCTCTTATTGTTACCAAGACTATTTGTCATGCAATCACTTTCAAATTACATTTTGCTTCATCTTTAATGATTATGTTCATTATGAAAAAAAAGCACCTGGACCATCTATCAATTCAATTCATTCAATTTAACAAACAATGGAGTGCTTGATCTTGAATTTCATTTCTTATTGATATTAATTGTTGAATTCAAAATTAGAATGTGCCTCCCATCATTTCTCATTAGCAATGCTGTTCTTTTGACTCCAAACACACTTTTTGACACATTGATCATGAAATTAACACATGTGGCTAGACAATCTAGTATATTCATTGAATCAAACAACTATAAACACCATTAAAACTCTAAATCCCTTTAACTCCATCAGTCAAAGGAGTCATTCATCATGGTTTCCATTCCGTGCAAATGTGATCTGGTTTAATTATGAAATAATAAGAGATTCTATTCACCTCATGTGAATTCGGCTCCTCTTATTGTTACCAAGACTATTTGTCGTGCAATAACTTTCAAATTACATTTTGCTTCTTCCTTAATGACTATATTCATTACGAAAAAAATGCCCATGGACCGTCTATCAATTCAATTCATCCAATTTGACAAACAATGGAGTGCTTGATCTTCAATTTCATTTCTTATTGATATTAATTGTTGAATTCAAAATTAGAAAGTGCCTCCCATCATTTCTCATTAGCAATGCTGTTCTTTTGACTCCAAACACACTTTTTGACACATTGATCATGAAATTAACACATGTGGCTAAACAACCTAGTATATTGATTGAATCAAACAAGTATAAAAAGTATTAAAACTCTAAATCCATTTAAATCCATCAGTCAAAGGAGTCATTCATCATAGTTTCCATTCCGTAAAAATGTGAACTAGTTTAATTCTGAAATAAGAAGACATTCAATTCACCTTATGTGAATTAGGATCCTCTTATTGTTACCAAGACTATTTTTCTTGCAATAACTTTTAAATTACATTTTGCTTCTTCCTTAATGATTATATTCATTATGAAAAAAATGCCCATGGACCACCTATCACATGAATTCATTCAATTTAACAAACAACGGAGTGCTTGATCTTCAATTTTATTTCTTATTGATATTAATTGTTGAATTCAAAATTAGAGAGTGCCTCCCATCATTTCTCATTAGCAATGCTGTTCTTTTGACTCTAAACACACTTTTTGACACATTGATCATGAAATTAACACATGTGGCTAAACAACCTAGTATATTGATTGAATAAAACAAGTATAAAAAGGATTAAAACTCTAAATCCATTTAAATCCATCTGTCAAAGGAGTCATTCATCATGGTATGCATTCCATGCAAATGTGAACTTGTTTCATTCTAAAATAATAAGACATTCTATTCACCTCATGTGAATTAGGCTCCTCTTATTGTTACCAAGTCTATTTGTCATGCAATAACATTCAAATTACATTTTGCTTCTTCCTTAATGATTATATTCATTACGAAAAAAATGTCGATGGACCATCTATCAATTCAATTCATTCAATTTAAAAAAACAATGGAGTGCTTGATCTTCAATTTCATTTCTTATTTATATTAATTGTTGAATTCAAAGTTAGAAATTGCCTCCCATCATTTCTCATTAGCAATGCTGTTCTTTTGACTCCAAACACACTTTTTGACACATTGATAATGAAATTAACACATGTGGCTAAACAACCTAGTATATTGATTGAATCAAACAAGTATAAACAGGATTAAAACTCTAAATCCATTTAAATCCATCAGTCAAAGGAGTCATTCATCATGGTTTCCATTCCGTACAAATGTGAACTAACTTAATTCTGAAATAATAAGATATTCAATTCACCTCACGTGAATTAGGCTCCTCTTATTGTTACGAAGACAATTTTTCGTGCAATTACTTTCAAATTACATTTTGCTTCTTCCTTAATGGTTATATTCATTATGAAAAAAAATGCCCATGTTCCACCTATCACATGAATTCATTAAATTTAACAAACAATGGAGTGGTTGATCTTCAATTTCATTTCTTATTGATATTAATTGTTAAATTCAAAATTAAAGAGTGCCTCCCATCATTTCTCATTAGCAATGCTGTTCTTTTGACTCCAAACACACTTCTTGACACATTGATCATGAAATTAACACATGTGGCTAAACAACATAGTATATTGATTGAATCAAACAATTATGAACAGGATTAAAACTCTAAATCCATTTAAATCCATCAGTCAAAGGAGTCATTCATCATGGTTTCCATTCCGTACAAATGTGAACTAGTTTAATTCTGAAATAATAAGACATTCAATTCACCTCATGTGAATTAGGCTCCTCTTATTGTTACTAAGACTATTTTTCTTGCAATAACTTTCAAATTACATTTTGCTTCTTCTTTAATGATTATATTCATTATGAAAAAAATGTCCATGCACCATCTATCACATGAATTCATTCAATTTAACAAACAATGGAGTGCTTGATCTTCAATTTCCTTTCTTATTGATATTAACTGCTGAATTCAAAATTAGAGAGTTCCTCCCATCATTTCTCGTTAGCATTGCTGTTCTTTTGACTCCAAACACACTTTTTGACACATTGATCATGAAATTAACACATGTGGCTAAACAACCTAGTATATTGATTGAATCAAACAAGTATAAACACCATTAAAACTCGAAATCCATTTAAATCCATCAGTAAGAGGAGTCATTCATCATGGTTTCCATTTCGTACAAATGTGAACTAGTTTAATTCTGAAATAATAAGACATTCAATTCACCTTATGTGAATTAGGGCTCCTCTTATTGTTACCAAGACTATTTTTTCGTACAATAACTTTCAAAATTACATTTTGCTTCTTCCTTAATGATTATATTCATTATGAAAAAAAAGCCCATGGACCATCTATCAATTCAATTCATTCAATTTGACAAACAATGTAGTGCTTGATCTTGAATTTCATTTCTTATTGATATTAATTGTTGAATTCAAAATTAGAAAGTGCCTCCCATCATTTCTCATTAGCAATGCTGTTCTTTTGACTCCAAACACACTTCTTAACACTTTGATCATGAAATTAACACATGTAGATTGAATCAAACAATTATGAACACCATTAAAACTATAAATCCATTTAAATCCATCAGTCAAAGGAGTCATTTATCATGGTTTCTATTCCACACAAATGTGAACTATTTTAATTCTAAAATAATAAGACATTCAATTCAACTTATGTGAATTAGGCTCCTCTTATTGTTACCAAGAATATTTTTCGTGGAATAGCTTTCAAATTACATTTTGCTTCTTCTTTAATGATTATATTCATTATGAAAAAATTCCCAAGGACGATCTATCAATTCAATTCATTCAAATTTAACAAACAATGGAGTGCTTGATCTTGAATTTTATTTCTTATTGATATTAATTGTTGAATTCAAAATTAGAATGTGCCTCCCATCATTTCTCATTAGCAATGCTGTTCTTTTGACTCCAAACACTTTTTTTTGTCACATTGATCCTGAAATTTAACACATGTTGCTAAACAACCTAGTATATTCATTGAATCAAACAAGTATAAACACCATTAAAAACTCTAAATCCATTTAAATCCATCAGTCAAAGGAGTCATTCATCATGGTATCCATTTCGTACAAATGTGAACTAGTTTAATTCTGAAATAATAAGACATTCAATTCACCTCATGTGAATTAGTCTCCTCTTACTGTTACCAAGACTATTTTTGTGCAATAACATTCAAATTACATTTTGCTTCTTCCTTAATGATTATATTCATTATGAAAAAAAAAGCCCATGGACCATATATCAATTCAATTCATTCAATTTGACAAACAATGGCGTGCTTGATCTTGAATTTCATTTCTTATTGATATTAATTGTTGAATTCAAAATTAGAAAGTGCCACCCATCATTTCTCATTAGCAATGCTGTTTTTTGACTCCAAACAATTAGCAATGCTGTTTTTTTGACTGCAAACACACTTCTTGCCTCACGTGAATTAGGCTCCTCTTATTGTTACCAAGACTATTTTTCATGCAATTACTTTCAAATTACATTTTGCTTCTTCCTTAAAGGTTATATTCATTATGAAAAAAAAATGCCCATGGACCACCTATCACATGAATTCATTCAATTTAACAAACAATGGAGTGGTTGATCTTCAATTTCATTTCTTATGGATATTAATTGTTGAATTCAAAATTAAAGAGTGCCTCCCATCATTTCTCATTAGCAATGCTGTTCTTTTGACTCCCAAACACACTTCTTGACACATTGATCATGAAATTAACACATGTGGCTAAACAACCTAGTATATTGATTGAATCAAACAATTGTGACACACCATTAAAACTCTAAATCCATTTAAATCCATAGGTCAAAGGAGTCATTCATCATGGTTTCCATTCCGTACAAATGTGAACTAGTTTGATTCTGAAATAATAAGACATTCAATTCACCTCATGTGAATTAGGCTCCTCTTATTGTTACCAAGACTATTTTTCGTGCAATAACTTTCAAATTACATTTTGCTTCTTCTTTAATTATTATATTCATTATGAAACAAATGTCCATGGACCATCTATCACATGAATTCATTCAATTTAACAAACAATGGAGTGCTTGATCTTCAATTTCATTTCTTATTGATATTAATTGTTGAATTCAAAATTAGAGAGTGCCTCCCATCATTTCTCATTAGCATTGCTGTTCTTTTGAGTCCAAACACACTTTTTGACACATTGATAATGAAATTAACACATGTGGCTAAACAACCTAGTATATTGATTGAATCAAACAAGTATAAACAGGATTAAAACTCTAAATCCATTTAAATCCATCAGTCAAAGGAGTCATTCATCATGGTTTCCATTCCGTACAAATGTGAACTAGCTTAATTCTGAAATAATAAGATATTCAATTCACCTCACGTGAATTAGGCTCCTCTTATTGTTACCAAGACTATTTTTCGTGCAATAACATTCAAATTACATTTTGCTTCTTCCTTAATGATTATATTCATTATGAAAAAAAATGCCCATGGACCACCTATCACATGAATTCATTCAATTTAACAAACAATGGAGTGGTTGATCATCAATTTCATTTCTTATTGATATTAATTGTTGAATTCAAAATTAAAGAGTGCCTCCCATCATTTCTCATTAGCAATGCTGTTCTTTTGACTCCAAACACACTTCTTGAGACATTGATCATGAAATTAACACATGTGGCTAAACAACCTAGTATATTGATTGAATCAAACAATTATGAACACCATTAAAAATCTAAATCCATTTAAATCCATCAGTCAAAGGAGTCATTCATCATGGTTTCCATTCCGTACAAATGTGAACTAGTTTGATTCTGAAATAATAAGACATTCAATTCACCTCATGTGAATTAGGCTCCTCTTATTGTTACCAAGACTATTTTTCGTGCAATAACTTTCAAATTACATTTCGCTTCTTCTTTAATTATTATATTCATTATGAAACAAATGTCCATGGACCATCTATCACATGAATTCATTCAAATTTAACAAACAATGGAGTGCTTGATCTTCAATTTCATTTCTTATTGATATTTAATTGCTGAATTCAAAATTAGAGAGTGCCTCCCATCATTTCTCATTAGCATTGCTGTTCTTTTGAGTCCAACACACTTTTTGACACATTGATAATGAAATTAACACATGTGGCTAAACAACCTAGTATATTGATTGAATCAAACAAGTATAAACAGGATTAAAACTCTAAAAACCATTTAAATCCATCAGCAAAGGAGTCATTCATCATGGTTTCCATTCCGTACAAATGTGAACTAGCTTAATTCTGAAATAATAAGATATTCAATTCACCTCACGTGAATTAGGCTCCTCTTATTGTTACCAAGACTATTTTTCGTGCAATTACTTTCAAATTACATTTTGCTTCTTCCTTAAAGGTTATATTCATTATGAAAAAAAATGCCCATGTTCCACCTATCACATGAATTCATTAAATTTAACAAACAATGGAGTGGTTGATCTTCAATTTCATTTCTTATTGATATTAATTGTTAAATTCAAAATTAAAGAGCGCCTCCCATCATTTCTCATTAGCAATGCTGTTCTTTTGACTCCAAACACACTTCTTGACACATTGATCATGAAATTAACACATTTGGCTAAACAACCTAGTATATTGATTGAATCAAACAAGTATAAACACCATTAAAACTCTAAATCCATTTAAATCCATCAGTCAAAGGAGTCATTCATCATGGTTTCCATTCCGTACAAATGTGAACTAGTTTAATTCTGAAATAATAAGACATTCAATTCACCTCAGTCAGGTGAATTAGGCTCCTCTTATTGTTACCAAGACTATTTTTCGTGTAATAACTTTCAAATTACATTTTGCTTCTTCTTTAATGATTATATTCATTATGAAAAAAAATGTCCATCGGACCATCTATCACATGAATTCATTAAATTTAACAAACAATGGAGTGCTTGATCTTCAATTTCCTCTCTTATTGATATTAATTGTTGAATTCAAAATTAAAGAGTTCCTGCCATCATTTCTCGTTAGCATTGCTGTTCTTTTGACTCCAAACACACACTTTTTGACACATTGATCATGAAATTAACACATGTGGCTAAACAAACTAGTATATTGATTGAATCAAACAAGTATAAACACCATTAAAACTCGAAATCCATTTAAATCCATCAGTAAGAGGAGTCATTCATAATGGTTTCCATTTCGTACAAAATGTGAACTAGTTTAATTCTGAAATAATAAGACATTCAATTCACCTTATGTGAATTATGCTCCTCTTATTGTTACCAAGACTATTTTTCCGCACAATAACTTTCAAATTACATTTTGCTTCTTCCTTAATGATTATATTCATTATGAAAAAAAAAGCCCATGGACCATCTATCAATTCAATTCATTCAATTTGACAAACAATGTAGTGCTTGATCTTGAATTTCATTTCTTATTGATATTAATTGTTGAATTCAAAATTAGAAAGTGCCTCCCATCATTTCTCATTAGCAATGCTGTTCTTTTGACTCCAAACAAACTTCTTAACACTTTGATCATGAAATTAACACATGTGGCTAAACAACCTAGTATATTGATTGAATCAAACAATTATGAACACCATTAAAACTATAAATCCATTTAAATCCATCAGTCAAAGGAGTCATTTATCATGGTTTCTATTCCGCACAAATTTGAACTATTTTAATTCTAAAATAATAAGACATTCAATTCAACTTATGTGAATTAGGCTCCTCTTATTGTTACCAAGAATATTTTTCGTGGAATAGCTTTCAAATTACATTTTGCTTCTTCCTTAATGATTATATTCATTATGAAAAAAATTCCAAGGACGATCTATCAATTCAATTCATTCAATTTAACAAACAATGGAGTGCTTGATCTTGAATTTCATTTCTTATTGATATTAATTGTTGAATTCAAAATTAGAATGTGCCTCCCATCATTTCTCATTAGCAATGCTGTTCTTTTGACTCCAAACACACTTTTTTGTCACATTGATCCTGAAATTAACACATGTTGCTAAACAAAACCTAGTATATTCATTGAATCAAACAAGTATAAACACCATTAAAACTCTAAATCCATTTAAATCCATCAGTCAAAGGAGTCATTCATCATGGTTTCCATTTCGTACAAATGTGACCTAATTTAATAATGAAATAATAAGACATTCAATTCACCTCATGTGAATTAGTCTCCTCTTATTATTACCAAGACTATTTTTCGTGCAATAACTTTCAAATTACATTTTGCTACTTCCTTAATGATTATATTCATTATGAAAAAAAAGCCCATGGACGATATATCAATTCAATTCATTCAATTTGACAAACAATGGCGTGCTTGATCTTGAATTTCATTTCTTATTGATATTAATTGTTGAATTCAAAATTAGAAAGTGCCACCCATCATTTCTCATTAGCAATGCTCTTTTTTGACTCCAAACACACTTCTTTACACATTGATCATGAAATTAACACATGTGGCTAAACAACCTAGTATATTCATTGAATAAAAAAAATTATGAACACCATTAAAACTCTAAATCCATTTAAATCCATCAGTCAATGGAGTCATTCATCATGGTTTCCATTCCGTACAAATGTGAACTAGTTTAATTCTGAAATAATAAGACATTCAATTCACCTAATGTGAATTAGTCTCCTCTTATTGTTACCAAGACTATTTTTCGTCGAATAACTTTCAAATTACATTTTGCTTCTTCCTTAATGATTATATTCATTATGAAAAAAAAGCCCATGGACCATATATCAATTCAATTCATTCAATTTGACAAACAATGGAGTGCTTGATCTTGAATTCCATTTCTTATTGATATTAATTGTTGAATTCAAAATTAGAATGTGCCACCCATTATTTCTCATTAGCAATGCTGTTCTTTTGACTCCAAACACACTTCTTAACACTTTGATCATGAAATTAACACATGTAGATTGAATCAAACAATTATGAACACCATTAAAACTATAAATCCATTTAAATCCATCAGTCAAAGGAGTCATTTATCATGGTTTCTATTCCACACAAATGTGAACTATTTTAATTCTAAAATAATAAGACATTCAATTCAACTTATGTGAATTAGCCTCCTCTTATTGTTACCAAGAATATTTTTCGTGGAATAGCTTTCAAATTACATTTTGCTTCTTCCTTAATGATTATATTCATTATGAAAAAAATCCCAAGGACGATCTATCAATTCAATTCATTCAATTTAACAAACAATGGAGTGCTTGATCTTGAATTTCATTTCTTATTGATATTAATTGTTGAATTCAAAATTAAAGAGTTCCTGCCATCATTTCTCGTTAGCATTGCTGTTCTTTTGACTCCAAACACACTTTTTGACACATTGATCATGAAATTAACACATGTGGCTAAACAACCTAGTATATTGATTGAATCAAACAAGTATAAACACCATTAAAACTCTAAATCCATTTAAATCCATCAGTCAAAGGAGTCATTGATCATGGTTTCCATTCCGTACAAATGTGAACTAGTTTAATTCTGAAATAATAAGACATTCAATTCACCTCATGTGAATTAGGCTCCTCTTTATTGTTACCAAAGACTATTTTTCGTGTAATAACTTTCAAATTACATTTTGCTTCTTCTTTAATGATTATATTCATTATGAAAAAAATGTCCATGGACCATCTATCACATGAATTCATTAAATTTAACAAACAATGGAGTGCTTGATCTTCAATTTCCTCTCTTATTGATATTAATTGTTGAATTCAAAATTAAAGAGTTCCTGCCATCATTTCTCGTTAGCATTGCTGTTCTTTTGACTCCAAACACACTTTTTGACACATTGATCATGAAATTAACACATGTGGCAAAACAACCTAGTATATTGATTGAATCAAACAAGTATAAACACCATTAAAACTCGAAATCCATTTAAATCCATCAGTAAGAGGAGTCATTCATCATGGTTTCCATTTCGTACAAATGTGAACTAGTTTAATTCTGAAATAATAAGACATTCAATTCACCTTATGTGAATTAGGCTCCTCTTATTGTTACCAAGACTATTTTTCGTACAATAACTTTCAAATTACATTTTGCTTCTTCCTTAATGATTATATTCATTATGAAAAAAAAGTCCATGGACCATCTATCAATTCAATTCATTCAATTTGACAAACAATGTAGTGCTTGATCTTGAATTTCATTTCTTATTGATATTAATTGTTGAATTCAAAAATTAGAAAGTGCCTCCCATCATTTTCTCATTAGCAATGCTGTTCTTTTGACTCCAAACACACTTCTTAACACTTTGATCATGAAATTAACACATGTAGATTGAATCAAACAATTATGAACACCATTAAAACTATAAATCCATTTAAATCCATCAGTCAAAGGAGTCATTTATCATGGTTTCTATTCCACACAAATGTGAACTATTTTAATTCTAAAATAATAAGACATTCAATTCAACTTATGTGAATTAGGCTCCTCTTATTGTTACCAAGAATATTTTTCGTGGAATAGCTTTCAAATTACATTTTGCTTCTTCTTTAATGATTATATTCATTATGAAAAAAATCCCAAGGACGATCTATCAATTCAATTCATTCAATTTAACAAACAATAGAGTGCTTGATCTTGAATTTCATTTCTTATTGATATTAATTGTTGAATTCAAAATTAGAATGTGCCTCCCATCATTTCTCATTAGCAATGCTGTTCTTTTGACTCCAAACACACTTTTTGTCACATTGATCCTGAAATTAACACATGTTGCTAAACAACCTAGTATATTCATTGAATCAAACAAGTATAAAAACACCATTAAAACTCTAAATCCATTTAAATCCATCAGTCAAAGGAGTCATTCATCATGGTATCCATTTCGTACAAATGTGAACTAGTTTAATTCTGAAATAATAAGACATTCAATTCACCTCATGTGAATTAGTCTCCTCTTATTGTTACCAAGACTATTTTTGTGCAATAACTTTCAAATTACATTTTGCTTCTTCCTTAAAGATTATATTCATTACAAAAAAAAATGCCCGTGGACCATCTATCAATTCAATTCATTCAATTTAACAAACAATGGAGTGCTTGATCTTGAATTTGATTTCTTAATGATATTAATTGTTGAATTCAAAATTAGAGAGTGCATCCCACCATTTCTCATTAGCAATGCTGTTCTTTTGACTCCAAACACACTTTTTGTCACATTGATCCTGAAATTAACACATGCGGTGAAACAACTTATTATATTCATTGAATCAAACAAGTATAAACACCATTAACACTCTAAATCCATTTAAATCCATCAGTCAAAGGAGTCATTCATCATGGTATGCATTCCATGCAAATGTGAACTTGTTTAATTCTAAAATAATAAGACATTCTATTCACCTCATGTGAATTAGGCTCCTCTTATTGTTACCAAGACTATTTGTCATGCAATCACTTTCAAATTACATTTTGCTTCATCTTTAATGATTATGTTCAATATGAAAAAAAAGCACCTGGACCATCTATCAATTCAATTCATTCAATTTAACAAACAATGGAGTGCTTGATCTTGAATTTCATTTCTTATTGATATTAATTGTTGAATTCAAAATTAGAATGTGCCTCCCATCATTTCTCATTAGCAATGCTGTTCTTTTGACTCCAAACACACACTTTTTGACCCATTGATCATGAAATTAACACATGTGGCTAGACAATCTAGTATATTCATTGAATCAAACAAGTATAAACACCATTAAAACTCTAAATCCATTTAAATCCATCAGTCAAAGGAGTCATTCATCATGGTTTCCATTCCGTGCAAATGTGATCTGGTTTAATTATGAAAATAATAAGAGATTCTATTCACCTCATGTGAATTCGGCTCCTCTTATTGTTACCAAGACTATTTGTCGTGCAATAACTTTCAAATTACATTTTGCTTCTTCCTTAATGACTATATTCATTACGAAAAAAATGCCCATGGACCGTCTATCAATTCAATTCATCCAATTTGACAAACAATGGAGTGCTTGATCTTCAATTTCATTTCTTATTGATATTAATTGTTGAATTCAAAATTAGAAAGTGCCTCCCATCATTTCTCATTAGCAATGCTGTTCTTTTGACTCCAAACACACTTTTTGACACATTGATCATGAAATTAACACATGTGGCTAAACAACCTAGTATATTGATTGAATCAAACAAGTATAAAAAGTATTAAAACTCTAAATCCATTTAAATCCATCAGTCAAAGGAGTCATTCATCATAGTTTCCATTCCGTAAAAATGTGAACTAGTTTAATTCTGAAATAAGAAGACATTCAATTCACCTTATGTGAATTAGGATCCTCTTATTGTTACCAAGACTATTTTTCTTGCAATAACTTTTAAATTACATTTTGCTTCTTCCTTAATGATTATATTCATTATGAAAAAAATGCCCATGGACCACCTATCACATGAATTCATTCAATTTAACAAACAACGGAGTGCTTGATCTTCAATTTTATTTCTTATTGATATTAATTGTTGAATTCAAAATTAGAGAGTGCCTCCCATCATTTCTCATTAGCAATGCTGTTCTTTTGACTCTAAACACACTTTTTGACACATTGATCATGAAATTAACACATGTGGCTAAACAACCTAGTATATTGATTGAATAAAACAAGTATAAAAAGGATTAAAACTCTAAATCCATTTAAATCCATCTGTCAAAGGGAGTCATTCATCATGGTATGCATTCCATGCAAATGTGAACTTGTTTCATTCTAAAATAATAAGACATTCTATTCACCTCATGTGAATTAGGCTCCTCTTATTGTTACCAAGTCTATTTGTCATGCAATAACATTCAAATTACATTTTGCTTCTTCCTTAATGATTATATTCATTACGAAAAAAAATGTCGATGGACCATCTATCAATTCAATTCATTCAATTTAAAAAAAAACAATGGAGAGTGCTTGATCTTCAAATTTCATTTCTTATTTATATTAATTGTTGAATTCAAAGTTAGAAATTGCCTCCCATCATTTCTCATTAGCAATGCTGTTCTTTTGACTCCAAACACACTTTTTGACACATTGATAATGAAATTAACACATGTGGCTAAACAACCTAGTATATTGATTGAATCAAACAAGTATAAACAGGATTAAAACTCTAAATCCATTTAAATCCATCAGTCAAAGGAGTCATTCATCATGGTTTCCATTCCGTACAAATGTGAACTAACTTAATTCTGAAATAATAAGATATTCAATTCACCTCACGTGAATTAGGCTCCTCTTATTGTTACGAAGACAATTTTTCGTGCAATTACTTTCAAATTACATTTTGCTTCTTCCTTAATGGTTATATTCATTATGAAAAAAAATGCCCATGTTCCACCTATCACATGAATTCATTAAATTTAACAAACAATGGAGTGGTTGATCTTCAATTTCATTTCTTATTGATATTAATTGTTAAATTCAAAATTAAAGAGTGCCTCCCATCATTTCTCATTAGCAATGCTGTTCTTTTGACTCCAAACACACTTCTTGACACATTGATCATGAAATTAACACATGTGGCTAAACAACATAGTATATTGATTGAATCAAACAATTATGAACAGGATTAAAACTCTAAATCCATTTAAATCCATCAGTCAAAGGAGTCATTCATCATGGTTTCCATTCCGTACAAATGTGAACTAGTTTAATTCTGAAATAATAAGACATTCAATTCACCTCATGTGAATTAGGCTCCTCTTATTGTTACTAAGACTATTTTTCTTGCAAATAACTTTCAAATTACATTTTGCTTCTTCTTTTAATGATTATATTCATTATGAAAAAAAAATGTCCATGCACCATCTATCACATGAATTCATTCAATTTTACACAAACAATGGAGTGCTTGATCTTCAATTTCCTTTCTTATTGATATTAACTGCTGAATTCAAAATTAGAGAGTTCCTCCCATCATTTCTCGTTAGCATTGCTGTTCTTTTGACTCCAAACACACTTTTTGACACATTGATCATGAAATTAACACATGTGGCTAAACAACCTAGTATATTGATTGAATCAAACAAGTATAAACACCATTAAAACTCGAAATCCATTTAAATCCATCAGTAAGAGGAGTCATTCATCATGGTTTCCATTTCGTACAAATGTGAACTAGTTTAATTCTGAAATAATAAGACATTCAATTCACCTTATGTGAATTAGGCTCCTCTTATTGTTACCAAGACTATTTTTCGTACAATAACTTTCAAAATTACATTTTGCTTCTTCCTTAATGATTATATTCATTATGAAAAAAAAAAGCCCATGGACCATCTATCAATTCAATTCATTCAATTTGACAAACAATGTAGTGCTTGATCTTGAATTTCATTTCTTATTGATATTAATTGTTGAATTCAAAATTAGAAAGTGCCTCCCATCATTTCTCATTAGCAATGCTGTTCTTTTGACTCCAAACACACTTCTTAACACTTTGATCATGAAATTAACACATGTAGATTGAATCAAACAATTATGAACACCATTTAAAAACTATAAATCCATTTAAATCCATCAGTCAAAGGAGTCATTTATCATGGTTTCTATTCCACACAAATGTGAACTATTTTAATTCTAAAATAATAAGACATTCAATTCAACTTATGTGAATTAGGCTCCTCTTATTGTTACCAAGAATATTTTTCGTGGAATAGCTTTCAAATTACATTTTGCTTCTTCTTTAATGATTATATTCATTATGAAAAAAATTCCCAAGGGACGATCTATCAATTCAATTCATTCAATTTAACAAACAATGGAGTGCTTGATCTTGAATTTTATTTCTTATTGATATTAATTGTTGAATTCAAAATTAGAATGTGCCTCCCATCATTTCTCATTAGCAATGCTGTTCTTTTGACTCCAAACACACTTTTTGTCACATTGATCCTGAAAATTAACACATGTTGCTAAACAACCTAGTATATTCATTGAATCAAACAAGTATAAACACCATTAAAACTCTAAATCCATTTAAATCCATCAGTCAAAGGAGTCATTCATCATGGTATCCATTTCGTACAAATGTGAACTAGTTTAATTCTGAAATAATAAGACATTCAATTCACCTCATGTGAATTAGTCTCCTCTTACTGTTACCAAGACTATTTTTGTGCAATAACATTCAAATTACATTTTGCTTCTTCCTTAATGATTATATTCATTATGAAAAAAAAGCCCATGGACCATATATCAATTCAATTCATTCAATTTGACAAACAATGGCGTGCTTGATCTTGAATTTCATTTCTTATTGATATTAATTGTTGAATTCAAAATTAGAAAGTGCCACCCATCATTTCTCATTAGCAATGCTGTTTTTTGACTCCAAACAATTAGCAATGCTGTTTTTTGACTGCAAACACACTTCTTGCCTCACGTGAATTAGGCTCCTCTTATTGTTACCAAGACTATTTTTCATGCAATTACTTTCAAATTACATTTTGCTTCTTCCTTAAAGGTTATATTCATTATGAAAAAAAATGCCCATGGACCACCTATCACATGAATTCATTCAATTTAACAAACAATGGAGTGGTTGATCTTCAATTTCATTTCTTATGGATATTAATTGTTGAATTCAAAATTAAAGAGTGCCTCCCATCATTTCTCATTAGCAATGCTGTTCTTTTGACTCCAAACACACTTCTTGACACATTGATCATGAAATTAACACATGTGGCTAAACAACCTAGTATATTGATTGAATCAAACAATTGTGAACACCATTAAAACTCTAAATCCATTTAAATCCATAGGTCAAAGGAGTCATTCATCATGGTTTCCATTCCGTACAAATGTGAACTAGTTTGATTCTGAAATAATAAGACATTCAATTCACCTCATGTGAATTAGGCTCCTCTTATTGTTACCAAGACTATTTTTCGTGCAATAACTTTCAAATTACATTTTGCTTCTTCTTTAATTATTATATTCATTATGAAACAAATGTCCATGGACCATCTATCACATGAATTCATTCAATTTAACAAACAATGGAGTGCTTGATCTTCAATTTCATTTCTTATTGATATTAATTGTTGAATTCAAAATTAGAGAGTGCCTCCCATCATTTCTCATTAGCATTGCTGTTCTTTTGAGTCCAAACACACTTTTTGACACATTGATAATGAAATTAACACATGTGGCTAAACAACCTAGTATATTGATTGAATCAAACAAGTATAAACAGGATTAAAACTCTAAATCCATTTAAATCCATCAGTCAAAGGAGTCATTCATCATGGTTTCCATTCCGTACAAATGTGAACTAGCTTAATTCTGAAATAATAAGATATTCAATTCACCTCACGTGAATTAGGCTCCTCTTATTGTTACCAAGACTATTTTTCGTGCAATAACATTCAAATTACATTTTGCTTCTTCCTTAATGATTATATTCATTATGAAAAAAAATGCCCATGGACCACCTATCACATGAATTCATTCAATTTAACAAACAATGGAGTGGTTGATCATCAATTTCATTTCTTATTGATATTAATTGTTGAATTCAAAATTAAAGAGTGCCTCCCATCATTTCTCATTAGCAATGCTGTTCTTTTGACTCCAAACACACTTCTTGAGACATTGATCATGAAATTAACACATGTGGCTAAACAACCTAGTATATTGATTGAATCAAACAATTATGAACACCATTAAAAATCTAAATCCATTTAAATCCATCAGTCAAAGGAGTCATTCATCATGGTTTCCATTCCGTACAAATGTGAACTAGTTTGATTCTGAAATAATAAGACATTCAATTCACCTCATGTGAATTAGGCTCCTCTTATTGTTACCAAGACTATTTTTCGTGCAATAACTTTCAAATTACATTTCGCTTCTTCTTTAATTATTATATTCATTATGAAACAAATGTCCATGGACCATCTATCACATGAATTCATTCAATTTAACAAACAATGGAGTGCTTGATCTTCAATTTCATTTCTTATTGATATTAATTGCTGAATTCAAAATTAGAGAGTGCCTCCCATCATTTCTCATTAGCATTGCTGTTCTTTTGAGTCCAACACACTTTTTGACACATTGATAATGAAATTAACACATGTGGCTAAACAACCTAGTATATTGATTGAATCAAACAAGTATAAACAGGATTAAAACTCTAAAACCATTTAAATCCATCAGCAAAGGAGTCATTCATCATGGTTTCCATTCCGTACAAATGTGAACTAGCTTAATTCTGAAATAATAAGATATTCAATTCACCTCACGTGAATTAGGCTCCTCTTATTGTTACCAAGACTATTTTTCGTGCAATTACTTTCAAATTACATTTTGCTTCTTCCTTAAAGGTTATATTCATTATGAAAAAAAAATGCCCATGTTCCACCTATCACATGAATTCATTAAATTTAACAAACAATGGAGTGGTTGATCTTCAATTTCATTTCTTATTGATATTAATTGTTAAATTCAAAATTAAAGAGCGCCTCCCATCATTTCTCATTAGCAATGCTGTTCTTTTGACTCCAAACACACTTCTTGACACATTGATCATGAAATTAACACATTTGGCTAAACAACCTAGTATATTGATTGAATCAAACAAGTATAAACACCATTAAAACTCTAAATCCATTTAAATCCATCAGTCAAAGGAGTCATTCATCATGGTTTCCATTCCGTACAAATGTGAACTAGTTTAATTCTGAAATAATAAGACATTCAATTCACCTCAGGTGAATTAGGCTCCTCTTATTGTTACCAAGACTATTTTTCGTGTAATAACTTTCAAATTACATTTTGCTTCTTCTTTAATGATTATATTCATTATGAAAAAAATGTCCATCGACCATCTATCACATGAATTCATTAAATTTAACAAACAATGGAGTGCTTGATCTTCAATTTCCTCTCTTATTGATATTAATTGTTGAATTCAAAATTAAAGAGTTCCTGCCATCATTTCTCGTTAGCATTGCTGTTCTTTTGACTCCAAACACACTTTTTGACACATTGATCATGAAATTAACACATGTGGCTAAACAAACTAGTATATTGATTGAATCAAACAAGTATAAACACCATTAAAACTCGAAATCCATTTAAATCCATCAGTAAGAGGAGTCATTCATAATGGTTTCCATTTCGTACAAATGTGAACTAGTTTAATTCTGAAATAATAAGACATTCAATTCACCTTATGTGAATTATGCTCCTCTTATTGTTACCAAGACTATTTTCCGCACAATAACTTTCAAATTACATTTTGCTTCTTCCTTAATGATTATATTCATTATGAAAAAAAAAGCCCATGGACCATCTATCAATTCAATTCATTCAATTTGACAAACAATGTAGTGCTTGATCTTGAATTTCATTTCTTATTGATATTAATTGTTGAATTCAAAATTAGAAAGTGCCTCCCATCATTTCTCATTAGCAATGCTGTTCTTTTGACTCCAAACAAACTTCTTAACACTTTGATCATGAAATTAACACATGTGGCTAAACAACCTAGTATATTGATTGAATCAAACAATTATGAACACCATTAAAACTATAAATCCATTTAAATCCATCAGTCAAAGGAGTCATTTATCATGGTTTCTATTCCGCACAAATTTGAACTATTTTAATTCTAAAATAATAAGACATTCAATTCAACTTATGTGAATTAGGCTCCTCTTATTGTTACCAAGAATATTTTTCGTGGAATAGCTTTCAAATTACATTTTGGTTCTTCCTTAATGATTATATTCATTATGAAAAAAATTCCAAGGACGATCTATCAATTCAATTCATTCAATTTAACAAACAATGGAGTGCTTGATCTTGAATTTCATTTCTTATTGATATTAATTGTTTGAATTCAAAATTAGAATGTGCCTCCCATCATTTCTCATTAGCAATGCTGTTCTTTTGACTCCAAACACACTTTTTGTCACATTGATCCTGAAATTAACACATGTTGCTAAACAACCTAGTATATTCATTGAATCAAACAAGTATAAACACCATTAAAACTCTAAATCCATTTAAATCCATCAGTCAAAGGAGTCATTCATCATGGTTTCCATTTCGTACAAATGTGACCTAATTTAATAATGAAATAATAAGACATTCAATTCACCTCATGTGAATTAGTCTCCTCTTATTATTACCAAGACTATTTTTCGTGCAATAACTTTCAAATTACATTTTGCTACTTCCTTAATGATTATATTCATTATGAAAAAAAAGCCCATGGACGATATATCAATTCAATTCATTCAATTTGACAAACAATGGCGTGCTTGATCTTGAATTTCATTTCTTATTGATATTAATTGTTGAATTCAAAATTAGAAAGTGCCACCCATCATTTCTCATTAGCAATGCTTTTTTTGACTCCAAACACACTTCTTTTACACATTGATCATGAAATTAACACATGTGGCTAAACAACCTAGTATATTCATTGAATAAAAAAATTATGAACACCATTAAAACTCTAAATCCATTTAAATCCATCAGTCAATGGAGTCATTCATCATGGTTTCCATTCCGTACAAATGTGAACTAGTTTAATTCTGAAATAATAAGACATTCAATTCACCTAATGTGAATTAGTCTCCTCTTATTGTTACCAAGACTATTTTTCGTCGAATAACTTTCAAATTACATTTTGCTTCTTCCTTAATGATTATATTCATTATGAAAAAAAAGCCCATGGACCATATATCAATTCAATTCATTCAATTTGACAAACAATGGAGTGCTTGATCTTGAATTCCATTTCTTATTGATATTAATTGTTGAATTCAAAATTAGAATGTGCCACCCATTATTTCTCATTAGCAATGCTGTTCTTTTGACTCCAAACACACTTCTTAACACTTTGATCATGAAATTAACACATGTAGATTGAATCAAACAATTATGAACACCATTAAAACTATAAATCCATTTAAATCCATCAGTCAAAGGAGTCATTTATCATGGTTTCTATTCCACACAAATGTGAACTATTTTAATTCTAAAATAATAAGACATTCAATTCAACTTATGTGAATTAGCCTCCTCTTATTGTTACCAAGAATATTTTTCGTGGAATAGCTTTCAAATTACATTTTGCTTCTTCCTTAATGATTATATTCATTATGAAAAAAATCCCAAGGACGATCTATCAATTCAATTCATTCAATTTAACAAACAATGGAGTGCTTGATCTTGAATTTCATTTCTTATTGATATTAATTGTTGAATTCAAAATTAAAGAGTTCCTGCCATCATTTCTCGTTAGCATTGCTGTTCTTTTGACTCCAAACACACTTTTTGACACATTGATCATGAAATTAACACATGTGGCTAAACAACCTAGTATATTGATTGAATCAAACAAGTATAAACACCATTAAAACTCTAAATCCATTTAAATCCATCAGTCAAAGGAGTCATTGATCATGGTTTCCATTCCGTACAAATGTGAACTAGTTTAATTCTGAAATAATAAGACATTCAATTCACCTCATGTGAATTAGGCTCCTCTTATTGTTACCAAGACTATTTTTCGTGTAATAACTTTCAAATTACATTTTGCTTCTTCTTTAATGATTATATTCATTATGAAAAAAATGTCCATGGACCATCTATCACATGAATTCATTAAATTTAACAAACAATGGAGTGCTTGATCTTCAATTTTCTCTCTCTTATTGATATTAATTGTTGAATTCAAAATTAAAGAGTTCCTGCCATCATTTCTCGTTAGCATTGCTGTTCTTTTGACTCCAAACACACTTTTTGACACATTGATCATGAAATTAACACATGTGGCAAAACAACCTAGTATATTGATTGAATCAAACAAGTATAAACACCATTAAAACTCGAAATCCATTTAAATCCATCAGTAAGAGGAGTCATTCATCATGGTTTTCCATTTCGTACAAATGTGAACTAGTTTTAATTCTGAAATAATAAGACATTCAATTCACCTTATGTGAATTAGGCTCCTCTTATTGTTACCAAGACTATTTTTCGTACAATAACTTTCAAATTACATTTTGCTTCTTCCTTAATGATTATATTCATTATGAAAAAAAAAAGTCCATGGACCATCTATCAATTCAATTCATTCAATTTGACAAACAATGTAGTGCTTGATCTTGAATTTCATTTCTTATTGATATTAATTGTTGAATTCAAAATTAGAAAGTGCCTCCCATCATTTCTCATTAGCAATGCTGTTCTTTTGACTCCAAACACACTTCTTAACACTTTGATCATGAAATTAACACATGTAGATTGAATCAAACAATTATGAACACCATTAAAACTATAAATCCATTTAAATCCATCAGTCAAAGGAGTCATTTATCATGGTTTCTATTCCACACAAATGTGAACTATTTTAATTCTAAAATAATAAGACATTCAATTCAACTTATGTGAATTAGGCTCCTCTTATTGTTACCAAGAATATTTTTCGTGGAATAGCTTTCAAATTACATTTTGCTTCTTCTTTAATGATTATATTCATTATGAAAAAATTCCCAAGGACGATCTATCAATTCAATTCATTCAATTTAACAAACAATGGAGTGCTTGATCTTGAATTTCATTTCTTATTGATATTAATTGTTGAATTCAAAATTAGAATGTGCCTCCCATCATTTCTCATTAGCAATGCTGTTCTTTTGACTCCAAACACACTTTTTGTCACATTGATCCTGAAATTAACACATGTTGCTAAACAACCTAGTATATTCATTGAATCAAACAAGTATAAACACCATTAAAACTCTAAATCCATTTAAATCCATCAGTCAAAGGAGTCATTCATCATGGTATCCATTTCGTACAAATGTGAACTAGTTTAATTCTGAAATAATAAGACATTCAATTCACCTCATGTGAATTAGTCTCCTCTTATTGTTACCAAGACTATTTTTGTGCAATAACTTTCAAATTACATTTTGCTTCTTCCTTAAAGATTATATTCATTACAAAAAAAATGCCCGTGGACCATCTATCAATTCAATTCATTCAATTTAACAAACAATGGAGTGCTTGATCTTGAATTTGATTTCTTAATGATATTAATTGTTGAATTCAAAATTAGAGAGTGCATCCCACCATTTCTCATTAGCAATGCTGTTCTTTTGACTCCAAACACACTTTTTGTCACATTGATCCTGAAATTAACACATGCGGTGAAACAACTTATTATATTCATTGAATCAAACAAGTATAAACACCATTAACACTCTAAATCCATTTAAATCCATCAGTCAAAGGAGTCATTCATCATGGTATGCATTCCATGCAAATGTGAACTTGTTTAATTCTAAAATAATAAGACATTCTATTCACCTCATGTGAATTAGGCTCCTCTTATTGTTACCAAGACTATTTGTCATGCAATCACTTTCAAATTACATTTTGCTTCATCTTTAATGATTATGTTCAATATGAAAAAAAAGCACCTGGACCATCTATCAATTCAATTCATTCAATTTAACAAACAATGGAGTGCTTGATCTTGAATTTCATTTCTTATTGATATTAATTGTTGAATTCAAAATTAGAATGTGCCTCCCATCATTTCTCATTAGCAATGCTGTTCTTTTGACTCCAAACACACTTTTTGACCCATTGATCATGAAATTAACACATGTGGCTAGACAATCTAGTATATTCATTGAATCAAACAAGTATAAACACCATTAAAACTCTAAATCCATTTAAATCCATCAGTCAAAGGAGTCATTCATCATGGTTTCCATTCCGTGCAAATGTGATCTGGTTTAATTATGAAATAATAAGAGATTCTATTCACCTCATGTGAATTCGGCTCCTCTTATTGTTACCAAGACTATTTGTCGTGCAATAACTTTCAAATTACATTTTGCTTCTTCCTTAATGACTATATTCATTACGAAAAAAATGCCCATGGACCGTCTATCAATTCAATTCATCCAATTTGACAAACAATGGAGTGCTTGATCTTCAATTTCATTTCTTATTGATATTAATTGTTGAATTCAAAATTAGAAAGTGCCTCCCATCATTTCTCATTAGCAATGCTGTTCTTTTGACTCCAAACACACTTTTTGACACATTGATCATGAAATTAACACATGTGGCTAAACAACCTAGTATATTGATTGAATCAAACAAGTATAAAAAGTATTAAAACTCTAAATCCATTTAAATCCATCAGTCAAAGGAGTCATTCATCATAGTTTCCATTCCGTAAAAATGTGAACTAGTTTAATTCTGAAATAAGAAGACATTCAATTCACCTTATGTGAATTAGGATCCTCTTATTGTTACCAAGACTATTTTTCTTGCAATAACTTTTAAATTACATTTTGCTTCTTCCTTAATGATTATATTCATTATGAAAAAAATGCCCATGGACCACCTATCACATGAATTCATTCAATTTAACAAACAACGGAGTGCTTGATCTTCAATTTTATTTCTTATTGATATTAATTGTTGAATTCAAAATTAGAGAGTGCCTCCCATCATTTCTCATTAGCAATGCTGTTCTTTTGACTCTAAACACACACTTTTTGACACATTGATCATGAAATTAACACATGTGGCTAAAGAAACCTAGTATATTGATTGAATAAAACAAGTATAAAAAGGATTAAAACTCTAAAATCCATTTAAATCCATCTGTCAAAGGAGTCATTCATCATGGTATGCATTCCATGCAAATGTGAACTTGTTTCATTCTAAAATAATAAGACATTCTATTCACCTCATGTGAATTAGGCTCCTCTTATTGTTACCAAGTCTATTTGTCATGCAATAACATTCAAATTACATTTTGCTTCTTCCTTAATGATTATATTCATTACGAAAAAAAAAATGTCGATGGACCATCTATCAATTCAATTCATTCAATTTAAAAAAACAATGGAGTGCTTGATCTTCAATTTCATTTCTTATTTATATTAATTGTTGAATTCAAAGTTAGAAATTGCCTCCCATCATTTCTCATTAGCAATGCTGTTCTTTTGACTCCAAACACACTTTTTGACACATTGATAATGAAATTAACACATGTGGCTAAACAACCTAGTATATTGATTGAATCAAACAAGTATAAACAGGATTAAAACTCTAAATCCATTTAAATCCATCAGTCAAAGGAGTCATTCATCATGGTTTCCATTCCGTACAAATGTGAACTAACTTAATTCTGAAATAATAAGATATTCAATTCACCTCACGTGAATTAGGCTCCTCTTATTGTTACAAAGACAATTTTTCGTGCAATTACTTTCAAATTACATTTTGCTTCTTCCTTAAAGGTTATATTCATTATGAAAAAAAATGCCCATGTTCCACCTATCACATGAATTCATTAAATTTAACAAACAATGGAGTGGTTGATCTTCAATTTCATTTCTTATTGATATTAATTGTTAAATTCAAAATTAAAGAGTGCCTCCCATCATTTCTCATTAGCAATGCTGTTCTTTTGACTCCAAACACACTTCTTGACACATTGATCATGAAATTAACACATGTGGCTAAACAACCTAGTATATTGATTGAATCAAACAATTATGAACAGGATTAAAACTCTAAATCCATTTAAATCCATAGGTCAAAGGAGTCATTCATCATGGTTTCCATTCCGTACAAATGTGAACTAGTTTAATTCTGAAATAATAAGACATTCAATTCACCTCATGTGAATTAGGCTCCTCTTATTGTTACTAAGACTATTTTTCTTGCAATAACTTTCAAATTACATTTTGCTTCTTCTTTAATGATTATATTCATTATGAAAAAAATGTCCATGCACCATCTATCACATGAATTCATTCAATTTAACAAACAATGGAGTGCTTGATCTTCAATTTCCTTTCTTATTGATATTAACTGCTGAATTCAAAATTAGAGAGTTCCTCCCATCATTTCTCGTTAGCATTGCTGTTCTTTTGACTCCAAACACACTTTTTGACACATTGATCATGAAATTAACACATGTGGCTAAACAACCTAGTATATTGATTGAATCAAACAAGTATAAACACCATTAAAACTCGAAATCCATTTAAATCCATCAGTAAGAGGAGTCATTCATCATGGTTTCCATTTCGTACAAATGTGAACTAGTTTAATTCTGAAATAATAAGACATTCAATTCACCTTATGTGAATTAGGCTCCTCTTATTGTTACCAAGACTATTTTTCGTACAATAACTTTCAAATTACATTTTGCTTCTTCCTTAATGATTATATTCATTATGAAAAAAAAGCCCATGGACCATCTATCAATTCAATTCATTCAATTTGACAAACAATGTAGTGCTTGATCTTGAATTTCATTTCTTATTGATATTAATTGTTGAATTCAAAATTAGAAAGTGCCTCCCATCATTTCTCATTAGCAATGCTGTTCTTTTGACTCCAAACACACTTCTTAACACTTTGATCATGAAATTAACACATGTAGATTGAATCAAACAATTATGAACACCATTAAAACTATAAATCCATTTAAATCCATCAGTCAAAGGAGTCATTTATCATGGTTTCTATTCCACACAAATGTGAACTATTTTAATTCTAAAATAATAAGACATTCAATTCAACTTATGTGAATTAGGCTCCTCTTATTGTTACCAAGAATATTTTTCGTGGAATAGCTTTCAAATTACATTTTGCTTCTTCCTTAATGATTATATTCATTATGAAAAAAATCCCAAGGACGATCTATCAATTCAATTCATTCAATTTAACAAACAATGGAGTGCTTGATCTTGAATTTCATTTCTTATTGATATTAATTGTTGAATTCAAAATTAGAATGTGCCTCCCATCATTTCTCATTAGCAATGCTGTTCTTTTGACTCCAAACACACTTTTTGTCACATTGATCCTGAAATTAACACATGTTGCTAAACAACCTAGTATATTCATTGAATCAAACAAGTATAAAAACCATTAAAACTCTAAATCCATTTAAATCCATCAGTCAAAGGAGTCATTCATCATGGTATCCATTTCGTACAAATGTCAACTAGTTTAATTCTGAAATAATAAGACATTCAATTCACCTCATGTGAATTAGTCTCCTCTTACTGTTACCAAGACTATTTTTGTGCAATAACATTCAAATTACATTTTGCTTCTTCCTTAATGATTATATTCATTATGAAAAAAAAGCCCATGGACCATATATCAATTCAATTCATTCAATTTGACAAACAATGGCGTGCTTGATCTTGAATTTCATTTCTTATTGATATTAATTGTTGAATTCAAAATTAGAAAGTGCCACCCATCATTTCTCATTAGCAATGCTGTTTTTTGACTCCAAACAATTAGCAATGCTGTTTTTTGACTGCAAACACACTTCTTGCCTCACGTGAATTAGGCTCCTCTTATTGTTACCAAGACTATTTTTCGTGCAATTACTTTCAAATTACATTTTGCTTCTTCCTTAAAGGTTATATTCATTATGAAAAAAAATGCCCATGGACCACCTATCACATGAATTCATTCAATTTAACAAACAATGGAGTGGTTGATCTTCAATTTCATTTCTTATGGATATTAATTGTTGAATTCAAAATTAAAGAGTGCCTCCCATCATTTCTCATTAGCAATGCTGTTCTTTTGACTCCAAACACACTTCTTGACACATTGATCATGAAATTAACACATGTGGCTAAACAACCTAGTATATTGATTGAATCAAACAATTGTGAACACACCATTAAAACTCTAAATCCATTTTAAATCCATAGGTCAAAGGAGTCATTCATCATGGTTTCCATTCCGTACAAATGTGAACTAGTTTGATTCTGAAATAATAAGACATTCAATTCACCTCATGTGAATTAGGCTCCTCTTATTGTTACCAAGACTATTTTTCGTGCAATAACTTTCAAATTACATTTTGCTTCTTCTTTAATTATTATATTCATTATGAAACAAATGTCCATGGACCATCTATCACATGAATTCATTCAATTTAACAAACAATGGAGTGCTTGATCTTCAATTTCATTTCTTATTGATATTAATTGTTGAATTCAAAATTAGAGAGTGCCTCCCATCATTTCTCATTAGCATTGCTGTTCTTTTGAGTCCAAACACACTTTTTGACACATTGATAATGAAATTAACACATGTGGCTAAACAACCTAGTATATTGATTGAATCAAACAAGTATAAACAGGATTAAAACTCTAAATCCATTTAAATCCATCAGTCAAAGGAGTCATTCATCATGGTTTCCATTCCGTACAAATGTGAACTAGCTTAATTCTGAAATAATAAGATATTCAATTCACCTCACGTGAATTAGGCTCCTCTTATTGTTACCAAGACTATTTTTCGTGCAATTACTTTCAAATTACATTTTGCTTCTTCCTTAAAGGTTATATTCATTATGAAAAAAAATGCCCATGTTCCACCTATCACATGAATTCATTAAATTTAACAAACAATGGAGTGGTTGATCTTCAATTTCATTTCTTATTGATATTAATTGTTAAATTCAAAATTAAAGAGCGCCTCCCATCATTTCTCATTAGCAATGCTGTTCTTTTGACTCCAAACACACTTCTTGACACATTGATCATGAAATTAACACATTTGGCTAAACAACCTAGTATATTGATTGAATCAAACAAGTATAAACACCATTAAAACTCTAAATCCATTTAAATCCATCAGTCAAAGGAGTCATTCATCATGGTTTCCATTCCGTACAAATGTGAACTAGTTTAATTCTGAAATAATAAGACATTCAATTCACCTCATGTGAATTAGGCTCCTCTTATTGTTACCAAGACTATTTTTCGTGTAATAACTTTCAAATTACATTTTGCTTCTTCTTTAATGATTATATTCATTATGAAAAAAATGTCCATGGACCATCTATCACATGAATTCATTAAATTTTACAAACAATGGAGTGCTTGATCTTCAATTTCCTCTCTTATTGATATTAATTGTTGAATTCAAAATTAAAGAGTTCCTGCCATCATTTCTCGTTAGCATTGCTGTTCTTTTGACTCCAAACACACTTTTTGACACATTGATCATGAAATTAACACATGTGGCTAAACAACCTAGTATATTGATTGAATCAAAACAAGTATAAACACCATTAAAACTCGAAATCCATTTAAATCCATCAGTAAGAGGAGTCATTCATAATGGTTTCCATTTCGTACAAATGTGAACTAGTTTAATTCTGAAATAATAAGACATTCAATTCACCTTATGTGAATTATGCTCCTCTTATTGTTACCAAGACTATTTTCCGCACAATAACTTTCAAATTACATTTTGCTTCTTCCTTAATGATTATATTCATTATGAAAAAAAAAGCCCATGGACCATCTATCAATTCAATTCATTCAATTTGACAAACAATGTAGTGCTTGATCTTGAATTTCATTTCTTATTGATATTAATTGTTGAATTCAAAATTAGAAAGTGCCTCCCATCATTTCTCATTAGCAATGCTGTTCTTTTGACTCCAAACAAACTTCTTAACACTTTGATCATGAAATTAACACATGTGGCTAAACAACCTAGTATATTGATTGAATCAAACAATTATGAACACCATTAAAACTATAAATCCATTTAAATCCATCAGTCAAAGGAGTCATTTATCATGGTTTCTATTCCGCACAAATTTGAACTATTTTAATTCTAAAATAATAAGACATTCAATTCAACTTATGTGAATTAGGCTCCTCTTATTGTTACCAAGAATATTTTTCGTGGAATAGCTTTCAAATTACATTTTGCTTCTTCCTTAATGATTATATTCATTATGAAAAAAAAGCCCATGGACCATATATCAATTCAATTCATTCAATTTGACAAACAATGGAGTGCTTGATCTTGAATTCCATTTCTTATTGATATTAATTGTTGAATTCAAAATTAGAATGTGCCACCCATTATTTCTCATTAGCAATGCTGTTTTTTGACTGCAAACACACTTCTTGCCTCACGTGAATTAGGCTCCTCTTATTGTTACCAAGACTATTTTTCGTGCAATTACTTTCAAATTACATTTTGCTTCTTCCTTAAAGGTTATATTCATTATGAAAAAAAATGCCCATGGACCACCTATCACATGAATTCATTCAATTTAACAAACAATGGAGTGGTTGATCTCCAATTTCATTTCTTATTGATATTAATTGTTGAATTCAAAATTAGAAAGTGCCTCCCATTATTTCTCATTAGCAATGCTGTTCTTTTGACTCCAAACACACTTTTTGTCACATTGATCCTGAAATTAACACATGTGGCTAAACAACCTAGTATATTCATTGAGTCAAACAAGTATAAACGCCATTAAAACTCTAAATCCATTTAAATCCATCAGTCAAAGGAGTCATTCATCATGGTATCGATTTCGTACAAAGGTGAACTTGTTTAATTCTGAAATAATAAGACATTCAATTCACCTTATGTGAATTAGGATCCTCTTATTGTTACCAACACTATTTTTCATGGAATAACTTTCAAATTACATTTTGCTTCTTCCTTAATGATTATATTCATTATGAAAAAAATCCGAAGGACGATCTATCAATTCAATTCCTTCAGTTAAACAAACAATAGAGTGCTTGATCTTGAATTTCATTTCTTATTGATATTAATTGTTGAATTCAAAATTAGAATGTGCCTCCCATCATTTCTCATTAGCAATGCTGTTCTTTTGACTCCAAACACACTTTTTGTCACATTGATCCTGAAATTAACACATGTTGCGAAACAACCTAGTATATTCATTGAATCAAACAAGTGTAAACACCATTAAAACTCTAAATCCATTTAAATCCATCAGTCAAAGGAGTCATTCATCATGGTTTCCATTTCGTACAAATGTGACCTAATTTAATAATGAAATAATAAGACATTCAATTCACCTCATGTGAATTAGTCTCCTCTTATTATTACCAAGACTATTTTTCGTGCAATAACTTTCAAATTACATTTTGCTACTTCCTTAATGATTATATTCATTATGAAAAAAAAGCCCATGGACCATATATCAATTCAATTCATTCAATTTGACAAACAATGGCGTGCTTGATCTTGAATTTCATTTCTTATTGATATTAATTGTTGAATTCAAAATTAGAAAGTGCCACCCATCATTTCTCATTAGCAATGCTGTTTTTTGACTCCAAACACACTTCTTTACACATTGATCATGAAATTAACACATGTGGCTAAACAACCTAGTTTATTCATTGAATAAAACAATTATGAACACCATTAAAACTCTAAATCCATTTAAATCCATCAGTCAAAGGAGTCATTCATCATGGTTTCCATTTCGTACAAATGTGACCTAATTTAATAATGAAATAATAAGACATTCAATTCACCTCATGTGAATTAGTCTCCACTTATTATTACCAAGACTATTTTTCGTGCAATAACTTTCAAATTACATTTTGCTACTTCCTTAATGATTATATTCATTATGGAAAAAAAGCCCATGGACCATATATCAATTCAATTCATTCAATTTGACAAACAATGGCGTGCTTGATCTTGAATTTCATTTCTTATTGATATTAATTGTTGAATTCAAAATTAGAAAGTGCCACCCATCATTTCTCATTAGCAATGCTGTTTTTTGACTCCAAACACACTTCTTTACACATTGATCATGAAATTAACACATGTGGCTAAACAACCTAGTATATTCATTGAATAAAACAATTATGAACACCATTAAAACTCTAAATCCATTTAAATCCATCAGTCAAAGGAGTCATTCATCATGGTTTCCATTTCGTACAAATGTGACCTAATTTAATAATGAAATAATAAGACATTCAATTCACCTCATGTGAATTAGTCTCCTCTTATTATTACCAAGACTATTTTTCGTGCAATAACTTTCAAATTACATTTTGCTACTTCCTTAATGATTATATTCATTATGAAAAAAAAGCCCATGGACCATATATCTATTCAATTCATTCAATTTGACAAACAATGGCGTGCTTGATCTTGAATTTCATTTCTTATTGATATTAATTGTTGAATTCAAAATTAGAAAGTGCCACCCATCATTTCTCATTAGCAATGCTGTTTTTTGACTCCAAACACACTTCTTTACACATTGATCATGAAATTAACACATGTGGCTAAACAACCCAGTATATTCATTGAATAAAACAATTATGAACACCATTAAAACTCTAAATCCATTTAAATCCATCAGTCAATGGAGTCATTCATCATGGTTTCCATTCCGTACAAATGTGAACTAGTTTAATTCTGAAATAATAAGACATTCAATTCACCTAATGTGAATTAGTCTCCTCTTATTGTTACCAAGACTATTTTTCGTCGAATAACTTTCAAATTACATTTTGCTTCTTCCTTAATGATTATATTCACTATGAAAAAAAAGCCCATGGACCATATATCAATTCAATTCATTCAATTTGACAAACAATGGAGTGCTTGAACTTGAATTCCATTTCTTATTGATATTAATTGTTGAATTCAAAATTAGAATGTGCCACCCATCATTTCTCATTAGCAATGCTCTTTTTTGACTGCAAACACACTTCTTGCCTCACGTGAATTAGGCTCCTCTTATTCTTACCAAGACTATTTTTCGTGCAATTACTTTCAAATTACATTTTGCTTCTTCCTTAAAGGTTATATTCATTATGAAAAAAAATGCCCATGGACCACCTATCACATGAATTCATTCAATTTAACAAACAATGGAGTGGTTGATCTCCAATTTCATTTCTTATTGATATGAATTGTTGAATTCAAAATTAGAAAGTGCCTCCCATTATTTCTCATTAGCAATGCTGTTCTTTTGACTCCAAACACACTTTTTGTCACATTGATCCTGAAATTAACACATGTGGCTAAACAACCTAGTATATTCATTGAGTCAAACAAGTATAAACGCCATTAAAACTCTAAATCCATTTAAATCCATCAGTCAAAGGAGTCATTCATCATGGTATCGATTTCGTACAAAGGTGAACTTGTTTAATTCTGAAATAATAAGACATTCAATTCACCTTATGTGAATTAGGATCCTCTTATTGTTACCAACACTATTTTTCGTGGAATAACTTTCAAATTACATTTTGCTTCTTCCTTAATGATTATATTCATTATGAAAAAAATCCGAAGGACGATCTATCAATTCAATTCCTTCAGTTAAACAAACAATGGAGTGCTTGATCTTGAATTTAATTTCTTATTGATATTAATTGTTGAATTCAAAATTAGAATGTGCCTCCCATCATTTCTCATTAGCAATGCTGTTCTTTTGACTACAAACACACTTTTTGTCACATTGATCCTGAAATTAACACATGTGGCTAAACAACCTATTATATTGATTGAATCAAACAAGTATAAACACCATTAAAACTTTAAATCCGTTTAAATCTATCAGTCAATGGAGTCATTCATCATGGTTTCCATTCCGTACAAATGTGAACTAGTTTATTACTGAAATAATAAGACATTCAATTCACCTCATGTGAATTAGGCTCCTCTTATTGTTACCAAGACTATTCTTCGTGCAATAACTTTCAAATTACATTTTGCTTCTTCTTTAATGATTATATTCATTATGCAAACAATTTCCATGGACCATCTATCACATGAATTCATTCAATTTAACAAACAATGGAGTGCTTGATCTTCAATTTCATTTCTTATTGATATTAATTGTTGAATTCAAAAATAGAGAGTGCCTCCCATCATTTCTCATTAGCATTGCTGTTCTTTTGACTCCAAACACACTTTTTGTCACATTGATCATGAAATTAACACATGTGGCTAAACAACCTAGTATATTGATTGAATCAAACAAGTATAAACACCATTAAAACTCTAAATCCATTTAAATCCATCAGTAAGAGGAGTCATTCATCATGGTTTCTATTCCGTACAAATGTGAACTAGTTTGATTCTGAAAGAATAAGACATTCAATTCACCTTATGCGAATTAGGCTCCTCTTATTGTTACCAAGACTATTTTTCGTGCAATAACTTTCAAATTACATTTTGCTGCTTCATTAATTATTATATTCATTATGAAACAAATGTCCATGGACCATCTATCACATGAATTCATTCAATTTAACAAACAATGGAGTGCTTGATCTTCAATTTCATTTCTTATTGATATTAATTGTTGAATTCAAAATTAGAGAGTGCCTCCCATCATTTCTCATTAGCATTGCTGTTCTTTTGAGTCCAAACACACTTTTTGTCACATTGATCCTGAAATTAACACATGTGGCTAAACAACCTAGTATATTCATTGAGTCAAACAAGTATAAACGCCATTAAAACTCTAAATCCATTTAAATCCATCAGTCAAAGGAGTCATTCATCATGGTATCGATTTCGTACAAAGGTGAACTTGTTTAATTCTGAAATAATAAGACATTCAATTCACCTTTTGTGAATTAGGCTCCTCTTATTGTTACCAAGACTATTTTTCGTGGAATAACTTTCAAATTACATTTTGCTTCTTCCTTAATGATTATGTTCATTATGAAAAAAAAGCACATGGACCATCTATCAATTCAATTCCTTCAGTTAAACAAACAATGGAGTGCTTGATCTTGAATTTAATTTCTTGTTGATATTAATTGTTGAATTCAAAATTAGAATGTGCCTCCCATCATTTCTCATTAGCAATGCTGTTCTTTTGACTACAAACACACTTTTTGTCACATTGATCCTGAAATTAACACATGTGGCTAAACAACCTATTATATTGATTGAATCAAACAAGTATAAACACCATTAAAACTTTAAATCCGTTTAAATCTATCAGTCAATGGAGTCATTCATCATGGTTTCCATTCCGTACAAATGTGAACTAGTTTATTGCTGAAATAATAAGACATTCAATTCACTTCATGTGAATTAGGCTCCTCTTATTGTTACCAAGACTATTCTTCGTGTAATAACTTTCAAATTACATTTTGCTTCTTCTTTAATGATTATATTCATTATGCAAACAATTTCCATGGACCATCTATCACTTGAATTCATTCAATTTAACAAACAATGGAGTGCTTGATCTTCAATTTCATTTCTTATTGATATTAATTGTTGAATTCAAAAATAGAGAGTGCCTCCCATCATTTCTCATTAGCATTGCTGTTCTTTTGACTCCAAACCCACTTTTTGTCACATTGATCATGAAATTTAACACATGTGGCTAAACAACCTAGTATATTGATTGAATCAAACAAGTATAAAACACCATTAAAACTCTAAATCCATTTAAATCCATCAGTAAGAGGAGTCATTCATCATGGTTTCTATTCCGTACAAATGTGAACTAGTTTGATTCTGAAAGAATAAGACATTCAATTCACCTTATGCGAATTAGGCTCCTCTTATTGTTACCAAGACTATTTTTCGTGCAATAACTTTCAAATTACATTTTGCTGCTTCTTTAATTATTATATTCATTATGAAACAAATGTCCATGGACCATCTATCACATGAATTCATTCAATTTAACAAACAATGGAGTGCTTGATCTTCAATTTCATTTCTTATTGATATTAATTGTTGAATTCAAAATTAGAGAGTGCCTCCCATCATTTCTGATTAGCATTGCTGTTCTTTTGAGTCCAAACACACTTTCTGACACATTGATCATGAAATTAACACATGTGGCTAAACAACCTAGTATATTGATTGAATCAAACAAGTATAAACACCATTAAAACTCTAAATCCATTTAAATCCATCAGTAAGAGGAGTCATTCATCATGGTTTCCATTTCGTACAAATGTGAACTAGTTTAATTCTGAAATAATAAGACATTCAATTCACCTTTTGTGAATTAGGCTCCTCTTATTGTTACCAAGACTATTTTTCGTGGAATAACTTTGAAATTACATTTTGCTTCTTCCTTAATGATTATGTTCATTATGAAAAAAAAGCACATGGACCATCTATCAATTCAATTCCTTCAGTTAAACAAACAATGGAGTGCTTGATCTTGAATTTAATTTCTTATTGATATTAATTGTAGAATTCAAAATTAGAATGTGCCTCCCATCATTTCTCATTAGCAATGCTGTTCTTTTGACTACAAACACACTTTTTGTCACATTGATCCTGAAATTAACACATGTGGCTGAACAACCTATTATATTGATTGAATCAAACAAGTATAAACACCATTAAAACTTTAAATCCGTTTAAATCTATCAGTCAATGGAGTCATTCATCATGGTTTCCATTCCGTACAAATGTGAACTAGTTTATTGCTGAAATAATAAGACATTCAATTCACTTCATGTGAATTAGGCTCCTCTTATTGTTACCAAGACTATTCTTCGTGCAATAACTTTCAAATTACATTTTGCTTCTTCTTTAATGATTATATTCATTATGCAAACAATTTCCATGGACCATCTATCACATGAATTCATTCAATTTAACAAACAATGGAGTGCTTGATCTTCAATTTCATTTCTTATTGATATTAATTGTTGAATTCAAAAATAGAGAGTGCCTCCCATCATTTCTCATTAGCATTGCTGTTCTTTTGACTCCAAACACTCTTTTTGTCACATTGATCATGAAATTAACACATGTGGCTAAACAACCTAGTATATTGATTGAATCAAACAAGTATAAACACCATTAAAACTCTAAATCCATTTAAATCCATCAGTAAGAGGAGTCATTCATCATGGTTTCTATTCCGTACAAATGTGAACTAGTTTGATTCTGAAAGAATAAGACATTCAATTCACCTTATGCGAATTAGGCTCCTCTTATTGTTACCAAGACTATTTTTCGTGCAATAACTTTCAAATTACATTTTGCTGCTTCTTTAATTATTATATTCATTATGAAACAAATGTCCATGGACCATCTATCACATGAATTCATTCAATTTAACAAACAATGGAGTGCTTGATCTTCAATTTCATTTCTTATTGATATTAATTGTTGAATTCAAAATTAGAGAGTGCCTCCCATCATTTCTCATTAGCATTGCTGTTCTTTTGAGTCCAAACACACTTTCTGACACATTGATCATGAAATTAACACATGTGGCTAAACAACCTAGTATATTGATTGAATCAAACAAGTATAAACACCATTAAAACTCTAAATCCATTTAAATCCATCAGTAAGAGGAGTCATTCATCATGGTTTCCATTCGTACAAATGTGAACTAGTTTAATTCTAAAATAATAAGACATTCAATTCACCTTTTGTGAATTAGGCTCCTCTTATTGTTACCAAGACTATTTTTCGTGGAATAACTTTCAAATTACATTTTGCTTCTTCCTTAATGATTATGTTCATTATGAAAAAAAAGCACATGGACCATCTATCTATTCAATTCATTCAATTTAACAAATAATGGAGTGCTTGATCTTGAATTTCATTTCTTATTGATATTAAATGTTGAATTCAAAATTAGAAAGTGCCTCCCATCATTTCTCATTAGCAATGTTGTTCTTTTGACTCCAAACACACTTTTTGTCACATTGATCCTGAAATTAACACATGTGGCTAAACAACCTAGTATATTCATTGAATCAAACAAGTATAAACACCATTAAAACTCTAAATCCATTTCATTCCATCAGTCAAAGGAGTCATTCATCATGGTATCCATTTCGTATAAACGTGAACTAGTTTAATTCTGAAATAATAAGACATTCAATTCACCTTATGTGAATTAGGCTCCTCTTATTGTTACCAAGACTATTTTTCGTGGAATAACTTTCAAATTACATTTTGCTTCTTCCTTAATGATTATATTCATTATGAAAAAAATCCCAAGGACGATCTATCAATTCAATTCCTTCAGTTAAACAAACAATGGAGTGCTTGATCTTGAATTTCATTTCTTATTGATATTAATTGTTGAATTCAAAATTAGAATGTGCCGCCCATCATTTCTCATTAGCAATACTGTTCTTTTGACTACAAACACACTTTTTGTCACATTGATCCTAAAATTAACACATGTGGCTGAACAACCTAGTATATTGATTGAATCAAACAAGTATAAACACCATTAAAACTCTAAATCCATTTAAATCCATCAGTCAATGGAGTCATTCATCATGGTTTCCATTCCGTACAAATGTGAACTAGTTTATTGCTGAAATAATAAGACATTCAATTCACTTCATGTGAATTAGGCTCCTCTTATTGTTACCAAGACTATTCTTCGTGCAATAACTTTCAAATTACATTTTGCTTCTTCTTTAATGATTATATTCATTATGAAAACAATTTCCATGGACCATCTATCACATGAATTCATTCAATTTAAACAACAATGGTGTGCTTGATATTCAATTTCATTTCCTATTGATATTAATTGTTGAATTCAAAAATAGAGAGTGCCTCCCATCATTTCTCATTAGCATTGCTGTTCTTTTGACTCCAAACACACTTTTTGTCACATTGATCATGAAATTAACACATGTGGCTAAACAACCTAGTATATTAATCGAATCAAACAAGTATAAACACCACTAAAACTCTAAATCCATCAGTAAGAGGAGTCATTCATCATGGTTTCCATTCCGTACAAATGTGAACTAGTTTGATTCTGAAAGAATAAGACATTCAATTCACCTTATGCGAATTAGGCTCCTCTTATTGTTACCAAGACTATTTTTCGTGCAATAACTTTCAAATTACATTTTGCTTCTTCTTTAATTATTATATTCATTATGAAACAAATGTCCATGGACCATCTATCACATGAATTCATTCAATTTAACAAACAATGGAGTGCTTGATCATCAATTTCATATCTTATTGATATTAATTGTTGAATTCAAAATTAGAGAGTGCCTCCCATCATTTCTCATTAGCAATGCTGTTCTTTTGACTCCAAACACACTTTTTGACACATTGATCATGAAATTAACACATGTGGCTAAACAACCTAGTATATTGATTGAATCAAACAAGTATAAACACCATTAATACTCTAAATCCATTTAAATCCATCAGTCAAAGGAGTCATTCATCATGGTATGCATTCCATGCAAATGTGAACTTGTTTAATTCTAAAATAATAAGACATTCTATTCACCTCATGTGAATTAGGCTCCTCTTATTGTTACCAAGACTATTTTTCGTGGAATAACCTTCAAATTACATTTTGCTTCTTCCTTAATGATTCTGTTCATTATGAAAAAAAAGCACATGGACCATCTATCTATTCAATTCATTCAATTTAACAAATAATGGAGTGCTTGATCTTGAATTTCATTTCTTATTGATATTAATTGTTGAATTCAAAATTAGAAAGTGCCTCCCATCATTTCTCTTTAGCAATGCTGTTCTTTTGACTCCAAACACACTTCTTGACACATTGATCCTGAAATTAACACATGTGGCTAAACAACCTAGTATATTCATTGAATCAAACAAGTATAAACACCATTAAAACTCTAAATCCATTTCATTCCATCAGTCAAAGGAGTCATTCATCATGGTATCCATTTCGTACAAATGTGAACTAGTTTAATTCTGAAATAATAAGACATTCAATTCACCTTATGTGAATTAGGCTCCTCTTATTGTTACCAAGACTATTTTTCGTGGAATAACTTTCAAATTACATTTTGCTTCTTCCTTAATGATTATATTCATTATGAAAAAAAATCCCCAAGGACGATCTATCAATTCAATTCCTTCAGTTAAACAAACAATGGAGTGCTTGATCTTGAATTTCATTTCTTATTGATATTAATTGTTGAATTCAAAATTAGAATGTGCCTCCCATCATTTCTCATTAGCAATCCTGTTCTTTTGACTACAAACACACTTTTTGTCACATTGATCTTGAAATTAACACATGTGGCTAAACAACCTAGTATATTGATTGAATCAAACAAGTATAAACACCATTAAAACTCTAAATCCATTTAAATCCATCAGTCAATGGAGTCATTCATCATGGTTTCCATTCCGTACAAATGTGAACTAGTTTATTGCTGAAATAATAAGACATTCAATTCACCTCATGTGAATTAATTGTTACCAAGACTATTCTTCATGCAATAACTTTCAAATTACATTTTGCTTGTTCTTTAATGATTATATTCATTATGAAAACAATGTCCATGGACCATCTATCACATGAATTCATTCAATTTAACAAACAATGGAGTGCTTGATCTTCAATTTCATTTCTTATTGATATTAATTGTTGAATTCAAAAATAGAGAGTGCCTCCCATCATTTCTCATTAGCATTGCTGTTCTTTTGACTCCAAACACACTTTTTGTCACATTGATCATGAAATTAACACATGTGGCAAAACAACCTAGTATATTGATTGAATCAAACAAGTATAAACACCATTAAAACTCCAAATCCATTTGAATCCATCAGTCAGAGGAGTCATTCATCATGGTTTCCATTTCGTACAAATGTGAACTTGTTTAATTCTGAAAGAATAAGACATTCAATTCACCTTTTGTAAATTAGGCTCCTCTTATTGTTACCAAGACTATTTGTCGTCGAATAACTTTCAAATTACATTTTGCTTCTTCCTTAATGATTATGTTCATTAGGAAAAAAAAGCATATGGACCATCTATCTATTCAATTCATTCAATTTAACAAACAATGGAGTGCTTGGTCTTGAATTTCATTTCTTATTGATATTAATTGTTGAATTCAAAATTAGAAAGTGCCTCCCATTATTTCTCATTAGCAATGCTGTTCTTTTGACTCCAAACACACTTTTTGTCACATTGATCCTGAAATTAACACATGTGGCTAAACAACCAAGTATATTCATTGAATCAAACAAGTATAAACGCCATTAAAACTCTAAATCTATTTAAATCCATCAGTCAAAGGAGTCATTCATCATGGTATCCATTTCGTACAAAGGTGAACTTGTTTAATTCTGAAATAATAAGACATTCAATTCACCATATGTGAATTAGGATCCTCTTATTGTTACCAACACTATTTTTCGTGGAATAACTTTCAAATTACATTTTGCTTCTTCCTTAATGATTATATTCATTATGAAAAAAATCCCAAGGACGATCTATCAATTCAATTCCTTCAGTTAAACAAACAATGGAGTGCTTGATCTTGAATTTAATTTCTTATTGATATTAATTGTTGAATTCAAAATTAGAATGTGCCTCCCATCATCTCTCATTAGCAATGCTGTTCTTTTGACTACAAACACACTTTTTGTCACATTGATCCTGAAATTAACACATGTGGCTAAACAACCTAGTATATTGATTGAATCAAACAAGTATAAACACCATTAAGACTCTAAATCCATTTAAATCTATCAGTCAATGGAGTCATTCATCATGGTTTCCATTCCGTACAAATGTGAACTAGTTTATTGCTGAAATAATAAGACATTCAATTCACTTCATGTGAATTAGGCTCCTCTTATTGTTACCAAGACTATTCTTCGTGCAATAACTTTCAAATTAGATTTTGCTTCTTCTTTAATGATTATCTTCATTATGAAAACAATTTCCATGGACCATCTATCACATGAATTCATTCAATTTAACAAACAATGGAGTGCTTGATCTTCAATTTCATTTCTTATTGATATTAATTGTTGAATTCAAAAATAGAGAGTGCCTCCCATCATTTCTCATTAGCATTGCTGTTCTTTTGACTCCAAACACACTTTTTGTCACATTGATCATGAAATTAACACATGTGGCTAAACAACCTAGTATATTGATTGAATCAAACAAGTATAAACACCATTAAAACTCTAAATCCATTTAAATCCATCAGTAAGAGGAGTCATTCATCATGGTTTCCATTCCGTACAAATGTGAACTAGTTTGATTCTGAAAGAATAAGACATTCAATTCACCTTATGCGAATTAGGCTCCTCTTATTGTTACCAAGACTATTTTTCGTGGAATAACTTTCAAATTACATTTTGCTTCTTCCTTAATGATTATGTTCATTATGAAAAAAAAGCACATGGACCATCTATCTATTCAATTCATTCAATTTAACAAATAATGGAGTGCTTGATCTTGAATTTCATTTCTTATCGATATTAAATGTTGAATTCAAAATTAGAAAGTGCCTCCCATCATTTCTCATTAGCAATGTTGTTCTTTCGACTCCTAACACACTTTTTGTCACATTGATCCTGAAATTAACACATGTGGCTAAACAACCTAGTATATTGATTGAATCAAACAAGTATAAACACCATTAAAACTCTAAATCCATTTCATTCCATCAGTCAAAGGAGTCATTCATCATGGTATCCATTTCGTATAAACGTGAACTAGTTTAATTCTGAAATAATAAGACATTCGATTCACCTTATGTGAATTAGGCTCCTCTTATTGTTACCAAGACTATTTTTCGTGGAATAACTTTCAAATTACATTTTGCTTCTTCCTTAATGATTATATTCATTATGAAAAAAATCCCAAGGACAATCTATCAATTCAATTCCTTTAGTTAAACAAACAATGGAGTGCTTGATCTTGAATTTCATTTCTTATTGATATTAATTGTTGAATTCAAAATTAGAATGTGCCGCCCATCATTTCTCATTAGCAATACTGTTCTTTTGACTACAAACACACTTTTTGTCACATTGATCCTGAAATTAACACATGTGGCTGAACAACCTAGTATATTGATTGAATCAAACAAGTATAAACACCATTAAAACTCTAAATCCATTTAAATCCATCAGTCAATGGAGTCATTCATCATGGTTTCCATTCCGTACAAATGTGAACTAGTTTATTGCTGAAATAATAAGACATTCAATTCACTTCATCTGAATTAGGCTCCTCTTATTGTTACCAAGACTATTCTTCGTGCAATAACTTTCAAATTAGATTTTGCTTCTTCTTTAATGATTATATTCATTATGAAAACAATTTCCATGGACCATCTATCACATGAATTGATTCAATTTAAACAACAATGGTGTGCTTGATCTTCAATTTCATTTCCTATTGATATTAATTGTTGAATTCAAAAATAGAGAGTGCCTCCCATCATTTCTCATTAGCATTGCTGTTCTTTGACTCCAAACACACTTTTTGTCACATTGATCATGAAATTAACACATGTGGCTAAACAACCTAGTATATTGATCGAATCAAACAAGTATAAACACCACTAAAACTCTAAATCCATTTAAATCCATCAGTAAGAGGAGTCATTCATCATGGTTTCCATTCCGTACAAATGTGAACTAGTTTGATTCTGAAAGAATAAGACATTCAATTCACCTTATGCGAATTAGGCTCCTCTTATTGTTACCAAGACTATTTTTCGTGCAATAACTTTCAAATTACATTTTGCTGCTTCTTTAATTATTATATTCATTATGAAACAAATGTCCATGGACCATCTATCACATGAATTCATTCAATTTAACAAACAATGGAGTGCTTGATCTTCAATTTCATTTCTTATTGATATTAATTGTTGAATTCAAAATTAGAGAGTGCCTCCCATCATTTCTCATTAGCATTGCTGTTCTTTTGAGTCCAAACACACTTTCTGACACATTGATCATGAAATTAACACATGTGGCTAAACAACCTAGTATATTGATTGAATCAAACAAGTATAAACACCATTAAAACTCTAAATCCATTTAAATCCATCAGTAAGAGGAGTCATTCATCATGGTTTCCATTTCGTACAAATGTGAACTAGTTTAATTCTGAAATAATAAGACATTCAATTCACCTTTTGTGAATTAGGCTCCTCTTATTGTTACCAAGACTATTTTTCGTGGAATAACTTTCAAATTACATTTTGCTTCTTCCTTAATGATTATGTTCATTATGAAAAAAAAGCACATGGACCATCTATCAATTCAATTCCTTCAGTTAAACAAACAATGGAGTGCTTGATCTTGAATTTAATTTCTTATTGATATTAATTGTTGAATTCAAAATTAGAATGTGCCTCCCATCATTTCTCATAAGCAATGCTGTTCTTTTGACTACAAACACACTTTTTGTCACATTGATCCTGAAATTAACACATGTGGCTGAACAACCTATTATATTGATTGAATCAAACAAGTATAAACACCATTAAAACTTTAAATCCGTTTAAATCTATCAGTCAATGGAGTCATTCATCATGGTTTCCATTCCGTACAAATGTGAACTAGTTTATTGCTGAAATAATAAGACATTCAATTCACTTCATGTGAATTAGGCTCCTCTTATTGTTACCAAGACTATTCTTCGTGTAATAACTTTCAAATTACATTTTGCTTCTTCTTTAATGATTGTATTCATTATGCAAACAATTTCCATGGACCATCTATCACATGAATTCATTCAATTTAACAAACAATGGAGTGCTTGATCTTCAATTTCATTTCTTATTGATATTAATTGTTGAATTCAAAAATAGAGAGTGCCTCCCATCATTTCTCATTAGCATTGCTGTTCTTTTGACTCCAAACACTCTTTTTGTCACATTGATCATGAAATTAACACATGTGGCTAAACAACCTAGTATATTGATTGAATCAAACAAGTATAAACACCATTAAAACTCTAAATCCATTTAAATCCATCAGTAAGAGGAGTCATTCATCATGGTTTCTATTCCGTACAAATGTGAACTAGTTTGATTCTGAAAGAATAAGACATTCAATTCACCTTATGCGAATTAGGCTCCTCTTATTGTTACCAAGACTATTTTTCGTGCAATAACTTTCAAATTACATTTTGCTGCTTCTTTAATTATTATATTCATTATGAAACAAATGTCCATGGACCATATATCACATGAATTCATTCAATTTAACAAACAATGGAGTGCTTGATCTTCAATTTCATTTCTTTTTGATATTAATTGTTGAATTCAAAATTAGAGAGTGCCTCCCATCATTTCTCATTAGCATTGCTGTTCTTTTGAGTCCAAACACACTTTCTGACACATTGATCATGAAATTAACACATGTGGCTAAACAACCTAGTATATTCATTGAATCAAACAAGTATAAACACCATTAAAACTCTAAATCCATTTAAATCCATCAGTAAGAGGAGTCATTCATCATGGTTTCCATTTCGTACAAATGTGAACTAGTTTAATTCTGAAATAATAAGACATTCAATTCACCTTTTGTGAATTAGGCTCCTCTTATTGTTACCAAGACTTTTTTTTTTCGTGTGGAATAACTTTCAAATTACATTTTGCTTCTTCCTTAATGATTATGTTCATTATGAAAAAAAAGCACATGGACCATCTATCTATTCAATTCATTCAATTTAACAAATAATGGAGTGCTTGATCTTGAATTTCATTTCTTATTGATATTAAATGTTGAATTCAAAATTAGAAAGTGCCTCCCATCATTTCTCATTAGCAATGTTGTTCTTTTGACTCCAAACACACTTTTTGTCACATTGATCCTGAAATTAACACATGTGGCTAAACAACCTAGTATATTCATTGAATCAAACAAGTATAAACACCATTAAAACTCTAAATCCATTTCATTCCATCAGTCAAAGGAGTCATTCACCATGGTATCCATTTCGTATAAACGTGAACTAGTTTAATTCTGAAATAATAAGACATTCAATTCACCTTATGTGAATTAGGCTCCTCTTATTGTTACCAAGACTATTTTTCGTGGAATAACTTTCAAATTACATTGTGCTTCTTCCTTAATGATTATATTCATTATGAAAAAAATCCCAAGGACGATCTATCAATTCAATTCCTTCAGTTAAACAAACAATGGAGTGCTTGATCTTGATTTTCATTTCTTATTGATATTAATTGTTGAATTCAAAATTAGAATGTGCCGCCCATCATTTCTCATTAGCAATACTGTTCTTTTGACTACAAACACACTTTTTGTCACATTGATCCTGAAATTAACACATGTGGCTGAACAACCTAGTATATTGATTGAATCAAACAAGTATAAACACCATTAAAACTCTAAATCCATTTAAATCCATCAGTCAATGGAGTCATTCATCATGGTTTCCATTCCGTACAAATGTGAACTAGTTTATTGCTGAAATAATAAGACATTCAATTCACTTCATGTGAATTAGGCTCCTCTTATTGTTACCAAGACTATTCTTCGTGCAATAACTTTCAAATTACATTTTGCTTCTTCTTTAATGATTATATTCATTATGAAAACAATTTCCATGGACCATCTATCACATGAATTCATTCAATTTAAACAACAATGGTGTGCTTGATATTCAATTTCATTTCCTATTGATATTAATTGTTGAATTCAAAAATAGAGAGTGCCTCCCATCATTTCTCATTAGCATTGCTGTTCTTTTGACTCCAAACACACTTTTTGTCACATTGATCATGAAATTAACACATGTGGCTAAACAACCTAGTATATTAATCGAATCAAACAAGTATAAACACCACTAAAACTCTAAATCCATCAGTAAGAGGAGTCATTCATCATGGTTTCCATTCCGTACAAATGTGAACTAGTTTGATTCTGAAATAATAAGACATTCAATTCACCTTATGCGAATTAGGCTCCTTTTATGGTTACCAAGACTATTTTTCGTGCAATAACTTTCAAATTACATTTTGCTTCTTCTTTAATTATTATATTCATTATGAAACAAATGTCCATGGACCATCTATCACATGAATTCATTCAATTTAACAAACAATGGAGTGCTTGATCATCAATTTCATATCTTATTGATATTAATTGTTGAATTCAAAATTAGAGAGTGCCTCCCATCATTTCTCATTAGCATTGCTGTTCTTTTGAGTCCAAACACACTTTTTCACACATTGAACATGAAATTAACACATGTGGCTAAACAACCTTGTATATTCATTGAATCAAACAAGTATAAACACCATTAAAACTCTAAATCCATTTAAATCCATCAGTAAGAGGAGTCATTCATCATGGTTTCCATTTCGTACAAATGTGAACTAGTTTAATTCTGAAATAATAAGACATTCAATTCACCTTTTGTGAATTAGGCTCCTCTTATTGTTACCAAGACTATTTTTCGTGGAATAGCTTTCAAATTACATTTTGTTTCTTCCTTAATGATTATGTTCATTATGAAAAAAAAGCACATGGACCATCTATCTATTCAATTCATTCAATTTAACAAAGAATGGAGTGCTTGATCTTGAATTTCATTTCTTATTGATATTAATTGTTGAATTCAAAATTAGAAAGTGCCTCCCATCATTTCTCTTTAGCAATGCTGTTCTTTTGACTCCAAACACACTTCTTGACACATTGATCCTGAAATTAACACATGTGGCTAAACAACCTAGTATATTCATTGAATCAAACAAGTATAAACACCATTAAAACTCTAAATCCATTTCATTCCATCAGTCAAAGGAGTCATTCATCATGGTATCCATTTCGTACAAATGTGAACTAGTTTAATTCTGAAATAATAAGACATTCAATTCACCTTATGTGAATTAGGCTCCTCTTATTGTTACCAAGACTATTTTTCGTGGAATAACTTTCAAATTACATTTTGCTTCTTCCTTAATGATTATATTCATTATGAAAAAAAAATCCCAAGGACGATCTATCAATTCAATTCCTTCAGTTAAACAAACAATGGAGTGCTTGATCTTGAATTTCATTTCTTATTGATATTAATTGTTGAATTCAAAATTAGAATGTGCCTCCCATCATTTCTCATTAGCAATACTGTTCTTTTGACTACAAACACACTTTTTGTCACATTGATCTTGAAATTAACACATGTGGCTAAACAACCTAGTATATTGATTGAATCAAACAAGTATAAACACCATTAAAACTCTAAATCCATTTAAATCCATCAGTCAATCGAGTCATTCATCATGGTTTTCATTCCGTACAAATGTGAACTAGTTTATTGCTGAAATAATAAGACATTCAATTCACCTCATGTGAATTAATTGTTACCAAGACTATTCTTCATGCAATAACTTTCAAATTACATTTTGCTTGTTCTTTAATGATTATATTCATTATGAAAACAATGTCCATGGACCATCTATCACATGAATTCATTCAATTTAACAAACAATGGAGTGCTTGATCTTCAATTTCATTTCTTATTGATATTAATTGTTGAATTCAAAAATAGAGAGTGCCTCCCATCATTTCTCATTAGCATTGCTGTTCTTTTGACTCCAAACACACTTTTTGTCACATTGATCATGAAATTAACACATGTGGCTAAACAACCTAGTATATTGATTGAATCAAACAAGTATAAACACCATTAAAACTCCAAATCCATTTAAATCCATCAGTCAGAGGAGTCATTCATCATGGTTTCCATTTCGTACAAATGTGAACTTGTTTAATTCTGAAAGCATAAGACATTCAATTCACCTTTTGTAAATTAGGCTCCTCTTATTGTTACCAAGACTATTTGTCGTCGAATATCTTTCAAATTACATTTTGCTTCTTCCTTAATGATTATGTTCATTAGGAAAAAAAAGCATATGGACCATCTATCTATTCAATTCATTCAATTTAACAAACAATGGAGTGCTTGGTCTTGAATTTCATTTCTTATTGATATTAATTGTTGAATTCAAAATTAGAAAGTGCCTCCCATTATTTCTCATTAGCAATGCTGTTCTTTTGACTCCAAACACACTTTTTGTCACATTGATCCTGAAATTAACACATGTGGCTAAACAACCAAGTATATTCATTGAGTCAAACAAGTATAAACGCCATTAAAACTCTAATTCCATTTAAATCCATCAGTCAAAGGAGTCATTCATCATGGTATCCATTTCGTACAAAGGTGAACTTGTTTAATTCTGAAATAATAAGACATTCAATTCACCATATGTGAATTAGGATCCTCTTATTGTTACCAACACTATTTTTCGTGGAATAACTTTCAAATTACATTTTGCTTCTTCCTTAATGATTATATTCATTATGAAAAAAATCCCAAGGACGATCTATCAATTCAATTCCTTCAGTTAAACAAACAATGGAGTGCTTGATCTTGAATTTAATTTCTTATTGATATTAATTGTTGAATTCAAAATTAGAATGTGCCTCCCATCATTTCTCATTAGCAATGCTGTTCTTTTGACTACAAACACACTTTTTGTCACATTGATCCTGAAATTAACACATGTGGCTAAACAACCTAGTATATTGATTGAATCAAACAAGTATAAACACCATTAAAACTCTAAATCCATTTAAATCCATCAGTAAGAGGAGTCATTCATCATGGTTTCCATTCCGTACAAATGTGAACTAGTTTGATTCTGAAAGAATAAGACATTCAATTCACCTTATGCGAATTAGGCTCCTCTTATTGTTACCAAGACTATTTTTCGTGGAATAACTTTCAAATTACATTTTGCTTCTTCTTTAATGATTATATTCATTATGAAAACAATTTCCATGGACCATCTATCACATGAATTCATTCAATTTAACAAACAATGGAGTGCTTGATCTTCAATTTCATTTCTTATTGATATTAATTGTTGAATTCAAAAATAGAGAGTGCCTCCCATCATTTCTCATTAGCATTGCTGTTCTTTTGACTCCAAACACACTTTTTGTCACATTGATCATGAAATTAACACATGTGGCTAAACAACCTAGTATATTGATTGAATCAAACAAGTATAAACACCATTAAAACTCCAAATCCATTTAAATCCATCAGTCAGAGGAGTCATTCATCATGGTTTCCATTTCGTACAAATGTGAACTTGTTTAATTCTGAAAGCATAAGACATTCAATTCACCTTTTGTAAATTAGGCTCCTCTTATTGTTACCAAGACTATTTGTCGTCGAATATCTTTCAAATTACATTTTGCTTCTTCCTTAATGATTATGTTCATTAGGAAAAAAAAGCATATGGACCATCTATCTATTCAATTCATTCAATTTAACAAACAATGGAGTGCTTGGTCTTGAATTTCATTTCTTATTGATATTAATTGTTGAATTCAAAATTAGAAAGTGCCTCCCATTATTTCTCATTAGCAATGCTGTTCTTTTGACTCCAAACACACTTTTTGTCACATTGATCCTGAAATTAACACATGTGGCTAAACAACCAAGTATATTCATTGAGTCAAACAAGTATAAACGCCATTAAAACTCTAATTCCATTTAAATCCATCAGTCAAAGGAGTCATTCATCATGGTATCCATTTCGTACAAAGGTGAACTTGTTTAATTCTGAAATAATAAGACATTCAATTCACCATATGTGAATTAGGATCCTCTTATTGTTACCAACACTATTTTTCGTGGAATAACTTTCAAATTACATTTTGCTTCTTCCTTAATGATTATATTCATTATGAAAAAAATCCCAAGGACGATCTATCAATTCAATTCCTTCAGTTAAACAAACAATGGAGTGCTTAATCTTGAATTTAATTTCTTATTGATATTAATTGTTGAATTCAAAATTAGAATGTGCCTCCCATCATTTCTCATTAGCAATGCTGTTCTTTTGACTACAAACACACTTTTTGTCACATTGATCCTGAAATTAACACATGTGGCTAAACAACCTAGTATATTGATTGAATCAAACAAGTATAAACACCATTAAGACTCTAAATCCATTTAAATCTATCAGTCAATGGAGTCATTCATCATGGTTTCCATTCCGTACAAATGTGAACTAGTTTATTGCTGAAATAATAAGACATTCAATTCACTTCATGTGAATTAGGCTCCTCTTATTGTTACCAAGACTATTCTTCGTGCAATAACTTTCAAATTACATTTTGCTTCTTCTTTAATGATTATATTCATTATGAAAACAATTTCCATGGACCATCTATCACATGAATTCATTCAATTTAACAAACAATGGAGTGCTTGATCTTCAATTTCATTTCTTATTGATATTAATTGTTGAATTCAAAAATAGAGAGTGCCTCCCATCATTTCTCATTAGCATTGCTGTTCTTTTGAGTCCAAACACACTTTTTGTCACATTGATCATGAAATTAACACATGTGGCTAAACAACCTAGTATATTGATTGAATCAAACAAGTATAAACACCATTAATACTCGAAATCCATTTAAATCCATCAGTCAAAGGAGTCATTCATCATGGTATGCATTCCATGCAAATGTGAACTTGTTTAATTCTAAAATAATAAGACATTCTATTCACCTCATGTGAATTAGGCTCCTCTTATTGTTACCAAGACTATTTGTCCTGCAATAACCTTCAAATTACATTTTGCTTCTTCCTTAATGATTATGTTCATTAGGAAAAAAAAAAAGCATATGGACCATCTATCTATTCAATTCATTCAATTTAACAAACAATGGAGTGCTTGGTCTTGAATTTCATTTCTTATTGATATTAATTGTTTAATTCAAAATTAGAAAGTGCCTCCCATTATTTCTCATTAGCAATGCTGTTCTTTTGACTCCAAACACACTTTTTGTCACATTGATCCTGAAATTAACACATGTGGCTAAACAACCAAGTATATTCATTGAGTCAAACAAGTATAAACGCCATTAAAACTCTAAATCCATTTAAAATCCATCAGTCAAAGGAGTCATTCATCATGGTATCCATTTCGTACAAAGGTGAACTTGTTTAATTCTGAAATAATAAGACATTCAATTCACCATATGTGAATTAGGATCCTCTTATTGTTACCAACACTATTTTTCGTGGAATAACTTTCAAATTACATTTTGCTTCTTCCTTAATGATTATATTCATTATGAAAAAAATCCCAAGGACGATCTATCAATTCAATTCCTTCAGTTAAACAAACAATGGAGTGCTTGATCTTGAATTTAATTTCTTATTGATATTAATTGTTGAATTCAAAATTAGAATGTGCCTCCCATCATTTCTCATTAGCAATGCTGTTCTTTTGACTACAAACACACTTTTTGTCACATTGATCCTGAAAAATTAACACATGTGGCTAAACAACCTAGTATATTGATTGAATCAAACAAGTATAAACACCATTATGACTCTAAATCCATTTAAATCTATCAGTCAATGGAGTCATTCATCATGGTTTCCATTCTGTACAAATGTGAACTAGTTTATTGCTGAAATAATAAGACATTCAATTCACTTCATGTGAATTAGGCTCCTCTTATTGTTACCAAGACTATTCTTCGTGCAATAACTTTCAAATTACATTTTGCTTCTTCTTTAATGATTATATTCATTATGAAAACAATTTCCATGGACCATCTATCACATGAATTCATTCAATTTAACAAACAATGGAGTGCTTGATCTTCAATTTCATTTCTTATTGATATTAATTGTTGAATTCAAAAATAGAGAGTGCCTCCCATCATTTCTCATTAGCATTGCTGTTCTTTTGACTCCAAACACACTTTTTGTCACATTGATCATGAAATTAACACATGTGGCTAAACAACCTAGTATATTGATTGAATCAAACAAGTATAAACACCATTAAAACTCTAAATCCATTTAAATCCATCAGTAAGAGGAGTCATTCATCATGGTTTCCATTCCGTACAAATGTGAACTAGTTTGATTCTGAAAGAATAAGACATTCAATTCACCTTATGCGAATTAGGCTCCTCTTATTGTTACCAAGACTATTTTTCGTGGAATAACTTTCAAATTACATTTTGCTTCTTCTTTAATGATTATATTCATTATGAAAACAATTTCCATGGACCATCTATCACATGAATTCATTCAATTTAACAAACAATGGAGTGCTTGATCTTCAATTTCATTTCTTATTGATATTAATTGTTGAATTCAAAAATAGAGAGTGCCTCCCATCATTTCTCATTAGCATTGCTGTTCTTTTGACTCCAAACACACTTTTTGTCACATTGATCATGAAATTAACACATGTGGCTAAACAACCTAGTATATTGATTGAATCAAACAAGTATAAACACCATTAAAACTCTAAATCCATTTAAATCCATCAGTAAGAGGAGTCATTCATCATGGTTTCCATTCCGTACAAATGTGAACTAGTTTATTGCTGAAATAATAAGACATTCAATTCACTTCATGTGAATTAGGCTCCTCTTATTGTTACCAAGACTATTCTTAGTGCAATAACTTTCAAATTACATTTTGCTTCTTCTTTAATGATTATATTCATTATGAAAACAATTTCCATGGACCATCTATCACATGAATTCATTCAATTTAAACAACAATGGTGTGCTTGATATTCAATTTCATTTCCTATTGATATTAATTGTTGAATTCAAAAATAGAGAGTGCCTCCCATCATTTCTCATTAGCATTGCTGTTCTTTTGACTCCAAACACACTTTTTGTCACATTGATCATGAAATTAACACATGTGGCTAAACAACCTAGTATATTAATCGAATCAAACAAGTATAAACACCACTAAAACTCTAAATCCATCAGTAAGAGGAGTCATTCATCATGGTTTCCATTCCGTACAAATGTGAACTAGTTTGATTCTGAAATAATAAGACATTCAATTCACCTTATGCGAATTAGGCTCCTTTTATGGTTACCAAGACTATTTTTCGTGCAATAACTTTCAAATTACATTTTGCTTCTTCTTTAATTATTATATTCATTATGAAACAAATGTCCATGGACCATCTATCACATGAATTCATTCAATTTAACAAACAATGGAGTGCTTGATCATCAATTTCATATCTTATTGATATTAATTGTTGAATTCAAAATTAGAGAGTGCCTCCCATCATTTCTCATTAGCATTGCTGTTCTTTTGAGTCCAAACACACTTTTTCACACATTGAACATGAAATTAACACATGTGGCTAAACAACCTTGTATATTCATTGAATCAAACAAGTATAAACACCATTAAAACTCTAAATCCATTTAAATCCATCAGTAAGAGGAGTCATTCATCATGGTTTCCATTTCGTACAAATGTGAACTAGTTTAATTCTGAAATAATAAGACATTCAATTCACCTTTTGTGAATTTAGGCTCCTCTTATTGTTACCAAGACTATTTTTCGTGGAATAACTTTCAAATTACATTTTGTTTCTTCCTTAATGATTATGTTCATTATGAAAAAAAAGCACATGGACCATCTATCTATTCAATTCATTCAATTTAACAAAGAATGGAGTGCTTGATCTTGAATTTCATTTCTTATTGATATTAATTGTTGAATTCAAAATTAGAAAGTGCCTCCCATCATTTCTCTTTAGCAATGCTGTTCTTTTGACTCCAAACACACTTCTTGACACATTGATCCTGAAATTAACACATGTGGCTAAACAACCTAGTATATTCATTGAATCAAACAAGTATAAACACCATTAAAACTCTAAATCCATTTCATTCCATCAGTCAAAGGAGTCATTCATCATGGTATCCATTTCGTACAAATGTGAACTAGTTTAATTCTGAAATAATAAGACATTCAATTCACCTTATGTGAATTAGGCTCCTCTTATTGTTACCAAGACTATTTTTCGTGGAATAACTTTCAAATTACATTTTGCTTCTTCCTTAATGATTATATTCATTATGAAAAAAATCCCAAGGACGATCTATCAATTCAATTCCTTCAGTTAAACAAACAATGGAGTGCTTGATCTTGAATTTCATTTCTTATTGATATTAATTGTTGAATTCAAAATTAGAATGTGCCTCCCATCATTTCTCATTAGCAATACTGTTCTTTTGACTACAAACACACTTTTTGTCACATTGATCTTGAAATTAACACATGTGGCTAAACAACCTAGTATATTGATTGAATCAAACAAGTATAAACACCATTAAAACTCTAAATCCATTTAAATCCATCAGTCAATCGAGTCATTCATCATGGTTTTCATTCCGTACAAATGTGAACTAGTTTATTGCTGAAATAATAAGACATTCAATTCACCTCATGTGAATTAATTGTTACCAAGACTATTCTTCATGCAATAACTTTCAAATTACATTTTGCTTGTTCTTTAATGATTATATTCATTATGAAAACAATGTCCATGGACCATCTATCACATGAATTCATTCAATTTAACAAACAATGGAGTGCTTGATCTTCAATTTCATTTCTTATTGATATTAATTGTTGAATTCAAAAATAGAGAGTGCCTCCCATCATTTCTCATTAGCATTGCTGTTCTTTTGACTCCAAACACACTTTTTGTCACATTGATCATGAAATTAACACATGTGGCTAAACAACCTAGTATATTGATTGAATCAAACAAGTATATAAACACCATTAAAACTCCAAATCCATTTAAATCCATCAGTCAGAGGAGTCATTCATCATGGTTTCCATTTCGTACAAATGTGAACTTGTTTAATTCTGAAAGCATAAGACATTCAATTCACCTTTTGTAAATTAGGCTCCTCTTATTGTTACCAAGACTATTTGTCGTCGAATATCTTTCAAATTACATTTTGCTTCTTCCTTAATGATTATGTTCATTAGGAAAAAAAAGCATATGGACCATCTATCTATTCAATTCATTCAATTTAACAAACAATGGAGTGCTTGGTCTTGAATTTCATTTCTTATTGATATTAATTGTTGAATTCAAAATTAGAAAGTGCCTCCCATTATTTCTCATTAGCAATGCTGTTCTTTTGACTCCAAACACACTTTTTGTCACATTGATCCTGAAATTAACACATGTGGCTAAACAACCAAGTATATTCATTGAGTCAAACAAGTATAAACGCCATTAAAACTCTAATTCCATTTAAATCCATCAGTCAAAGGAGTCATTCATCATGGTATCCATTTCGTACAAAGGTGAACTTGTTTAATTCTGAAATAATAAGACATTCAATTCACCATATGTGAATTAGGATCCTCTTATTGTTACCAACACTATTTTTCGTGGAATAACTTTCAAATTACATTTTGCTTCTTCCTTAATGATTATATTCATTATGAAAAAAATCCCAAGGACGATCTATCAATTCAATTCCTTCAGTTAAACAAACAATGGAGTGCTTGATCTTGAATTTATTTTTCTTATTGATATTAATTGTTGAATTCAAAATTAGAATGTGCCTCCCATCATTTCTCATTAGCAATGCTGTTCTTTTGACTACAAACACACTTTTTGTCACATTGATCCTGAAATTAACACATGTGGCTAAACAACCTAGTATATTGATTGAATCAAACAAGTATAAACACCATTAAGACTCTAAATCCATTTAAATCTATCAGTCAATGGAGTCATTCATCATGGTTTCCATTCCGTACAAATGTGAACTAGTTTATTGCTGAAATAATAAGACATTCAATTCACTTCATGTGAATTAGGCTCCTCTTATTGTTACCAAGACTATTCTTCGTGCAATAACTTTCAAATTACATTTTGCTTCTTCTTTAATGATTATATTCATTATGAAAACAATTTCCATGGACCATCTATCACATGAATTCATTCAATTTAACAAACAATGGAGTGCTTGATCTTCAATTTCATTTCTTATTGATATTAATTGTTGAATTCAAAAATAGAGAGTGCCTCCCATCATTTCTCATTAGCATTGCTGTTCTTTTGAGTCCAAACACACTTTTTGTCACATTGATCATGAAATTAACACATGTGGCTAAACAACCTAGTATATTGATTGAATCAAACAAGTATAAACACCATTAATACTCGAAATCCATTTAAATCCATCAGTCAAAGGAGTCATTCATCATGGTATGCATTCCATGCAAATGTGAACTTGTTTAATTCTAAAATAATAAGACATTCTATTCACCTCATGTGAATTAGGCTCCTCTTATTGTTACCAAGACTATTTGTCCTGCAATAACCTTCAAATTACATTTTGCTTCTTCCTTAATGATTATGTTCATTAGGAAAAAAAAGCATATGGACCATCTATCTATTCAATTCATTCAATTTAACAAACAATGGAGTGCTTGGTCTTGAATTTCATTTCTTATTGATATTAATTGTTTAATTCAAAATTAGAAAGTGCCTCCCATTATTTCTCATTAGCAATGCTGTTCTTTTGACTCCAAACACACTTTTTGTCACATTGATCCTGAAATTAACACATGTGGCTAAACAACCAAGTATATTCATTGAGTCAAACAAGTATAAACGCCATTAAAACTCTAAATCCATTTAAATCCATCAGTCAAAGGAGTCATTCATCATGGTATCCATTTCGTACAAAGGTGAACTTGTTTAATTCTGAAATAATAAGACATTCAATTCACCATATGTGAATTAGGATCCTCTTATTGTTACCAACACTATTTTTCGTGGAATAACTTTCAAATTACATTTTGCTTCTTCCTTAATGATTATATTCATTATGAAAAAAATCCCAAGGACGATCTATCAATTCAATTCCTTCAGTTAAACAAACAATGGAGTGCTTGATCTTGAATTTAATTTCTTATTGATATTAATTGTTGAATTCAAAATTAGAATGTGCCTCCCATCATTTCTCATTAGCAATGCTGTTCTTTTGACTACAAAACACACTTTTTGTCACATTGATCCTGAAATTAACACATGTGGCTAAACAACCTAGTATATTGATTGAATCAAACAAGTATAAACACCATTATGACTCTAAATCCATTTAAATCTATCAGTCAATGGAGTCATTCATCATGGTTTCCATTCTGTACAAATGTGAACTAGTTTATTGCTGAAATAATAAGACATTCAATTCACTTCATGTGAAATTAGGCTCCTCTTATTGTTACCAAGACTATTCTTCGTGCAATAACTTTCAAATTACATTTTGCTTCTTCTTTAATGATTATATTCATTATGAAAACAATTTCCATGGACCATCTATCACATGAATTCATTCAATTTAACAAACAATGGAGTGCTTGATCTTCAATTTCATTTCTTATTGATATTAATTGTTGAATTCAAAAATAGAGAGTGCCTCCCATCATTTCTCATTAGCATTGCTGTTCTTTTGACTCCAAACACACTTTTTGTCACATTGATCATGAAATTAACACATGTGGCTAAACAACCTAGTATATTGATTGAATCAAACAAGTATAAACACCATTAAAACTCTAAATCCATTTAAATCCATCAGTAAGAGGAGTCATTCATCATGGTTTCCATTCCGTACAAATGTGAACTAGTTTGATTCTGAAAGAATAAGACATTCAATTCACCTTATGCGAATTAGGCTCCTCTTATTGTTACCAAGACTATTTTTCGTGGAATAACTTTCAAATTACATTTTGCTTCTTCCTTAATGATTATGTTCATTATGAAAAAAAAGCACATGGACCATCTATCTATTCAATTCATTCAATTTAACAAATAATGGAGTGCTTGCTCTTGAATTTCATTTCTTATTGATATTAATTGTTGAATTCAAAATTAGAAAGTGCCTCCCATCATTTCTCATTAGCAATGTTGTTCTTTTGACTCCAAACACACTTTTTGTCACATTGATCCTGAAATTAACACATGTGGCTAAACAACCTAGTATATTCATTGAATCAAACAAGTATAAACACCATTAAAACTCTAAATCCATTTAATTCCATCAGTCAAAGGAGTCATTCATCATGGTATCCATTTCGTACAAATGTGAACTAGTTTAATTCTGAAATAATAAGACATTCAATTCACCTTATGTGAATTAGGCTCCTCTTATTGTTACCAAGACTATTTTTCGTGGAATAACTTTCAAATTACATTTTGCTTCTTCCTTAATGATTATATTCATTATGAAAAAAATCCCAAGGACGATCTATCAATTCAATTCCTTCAGTTAAACAAACAATGGAGTGCTTGATCTTGAATTTCATTTCTTATTGATATTAATTGTTGAATTCAAAATTAAAATGTGCCTCCCATCATTTCTCATTAGCAATACTGTTCTTTTGACTACAATCACACTTTTTGTCACATTGATCCTGAAATTAACAAATGTGGCTAAACAACCTAGTATATTGAATGAATCAAACAAGTATAAACACCATTAAAACTCTAAATCCATTTAAATCCATCAGTCAATGGAGTCATTCATCATGGTTTCCATTTCGTACAAATGTGAACTAGTTTATTGCTGAAATAATAAGACATTCAATTCACCTCATGTGAATTAGGCTTCTCTTATTGTTACCATGACTATTCTTCGTGCAATAACTTTCAAATTACATTTTGCTTCTTCTTTAATGATTATATTCATTATGAAAACAATGTCCATGGACCATCTATCACATGAATTCATTCAATTTAACAAACAACGGAGTGCTTGATCTTCAATTTCATTTCTTATTGATATTAATTGTTGAATTCAAAAATAGAGAGTGCCTCCCATCATTTCTCATTAGCATTGCTGTTCTTTTGACTCCAAACACACTTTTTGTCACATTGATCATGAAATTAACACATGTGGCTAAACAACCTAGTATATTGATTGAATCAAACAAGTATAAACACCATTAAAACTCTAAATCCATTTAAATCCATCAGTAAGAGGAGTCATTCATCATGGTTTCCATTCTGTACAAATGTGAACTAGTTTGATTCTGAAATAATAAGTCATTCAATTCACCTCATGGGAATTAGGCTCCTCCTATTGTTACCAAGACTATTTTTCGTGCAATAACTTTCAAATTACATTTTGCTTCTTCTTTAATTATTATATTCATTATGAAACAAATGTCCATGGACCATCTATCACATGAATTCGTTCCATTTAACAAACAATGGAGTGCTTGATCTTCAATTTCATTTCTTATTGATATTAATTGTTGAATTCAAAATTAGACAGTGCCTCCCATCATTTCTCTTTAGCAATGCTGTTCTTTTGACTCCAAACACACTTCTTGACACATTGATCATGAAATTAACACATGTGGCTAAACAACCTAGTATATTGATTGAATAAAACAATGATGAACACCCTTAAAACTCTAAATCCATTTAAATCCATCAGTCAATGGAGTCATTCATCATGGTTTCCATTCCGTACAAATATGAACTAGTTTAATTCTGAAATAATAAGACATTCAATTCACCTCATGTGAATTTGTCTCCTCTTATTGTTACCAAGACTATTTTTTGTGCAATAACTTCAAATTACATTTTGCATCTTCTTTAATGATTATATTCATTATGAAAAAAGTGCCCATGGACCATCTATCACATGAATTCATTCAATTTAACAAACAATGGAGTGCTTGATCTTGAATTTCATTTCTTATTGATATTAATTGTTGAATTCAAAATTAGACAGTGCCTCCCATCATTTCTCTTTAGCAATGCTGTTCTTTTGACTCCAAACACACTTCTTGACACATTGATCATGAAATTAACACATGTGGCTAAACAACCTAGTATATTGATTGAATAAAACAATGATGAACACCCTTAAAACTCTAAATCCATTTAAATCCATCAGTCAATGGAGTCATTCATCATGGTTTCCATTCCGTACAAATGTGAACTAGTTTAATTCTGAAATAATAAGACATTCAATTCACCTCATGTGAATTAGTCTCCTCTTATTGTTACCAAGACTATTTTTTGTGCAATAACTTTCAAATTACATTTTGCATCTTCTTTAATGATTATATTCATTATGAAAAAAATGCCCATGGATCATCTATCACATGAATTCATTCAATTTAACAAACAATGGAGTGCTTGATCTTGAATTTGATTTCTTATTCATATTAATTGTTGAATTCAAAATTAGAAAGTGCCTCCCATCATTTCTCTTTAGCAACGCTGTTCTCTTGACTCCAAACACACTTCTTGACACATTGATCATGAAATTAACACATGTGGCTAAACAACCTAGTATATTGATTGAATCAAACAATTATGAACACCATTAAAACTCTAAATCCATTTAAATCCATCCGTCAAAGGAGTCAGTCATCATGGTTTCCATTCAGTGCAAATGTGAACTAGTTTCATTCTGAAATAATAAGACATTCAATTCACCTCATGTGAATTAGGCTCCTCTTATTGTTACCAACACTATTTTTGTTACAATAACTTTCAAATTACATTTTGCTTCTTCCTTAATGATTATATTCAGTACAAAAAAAATGCCCATGGACCATCTATCAATTCAATTCATTCAATTTAACAAACAATGGAGTGCTTGATCTTGAATTTCATTTCTTATTGATATTAATTGTTGAATTCAAAATTAGAAAGTGCCTCCCATCATTTCTTATTAGCAATGCTGTTCTTTTGACTCCAAACACAGTTTTTGTCACATTGATCCTGAAATTAACACATGTGGCTAAATAACCTACTATATTCATTGAATCAAACAAGTATAAATACCATTAAAACTCTAAATCCATTTAAATCCATCAGTTAAAGGAGTCATTCATCATGGTTTCCATTTTCGTACAAATGTGAACTAGTTTAATTCTGAAATAATAAGACATTCAATTCACCTTATGTGAATTAGGCTCCTCTTATTGTTAGCAAGACTATTTTTGTGCAATAACTTGCAAATTACATTTTGCTTCTTCCTTAATGATTATATTCATTACAAAAAAAAAGCCCATGGACCATCTATGACTTCAATTCATTCAATTTAACAAACAATGGTGTGCTTGATCTTGAATTTCATTTCTTATTGATATTAATTGTTAAATTCAAAATTAGAAAGTGCCTCCCATCATTTCTCATTAGCAATGCTGTTCTTTAGACTCCACACACACTTCTTGACACATTGATCATGAAATTAACACATGTGGCTAAACAACCTAGTATATTGAATGAATCAAACAATTACGAACACCATTAAAACTCTAAATCTATTTAAATCCATCAGTCAAAGGAGTCATTCATCATGGTTTCCATTCCGTACAAATGTGAACTAGTTTAATTCTGAAATAATAAGACATTCAATTCACTTCATGTGAATTAGGCTCCTCTTATTGTTACCAAGACTATTTTTCGTGCAATAACTTTCAAATTACATTTTACTTCTTCTTTAATGATTATATTCATTATGAGAAAAATGCCCATGGACCATCTATCACATGAATTCATTCAATTTAACAAACAATGGAGTGCTTGATCTTCAATTTCATTTCTTATTGATATTAATTATTGAATTCAAAATTAGAGAGTGCCTCCCATCATTTCTCATTAGCAATGCTGTTCTTTTGACTCCAAACACACTTTTTGACACATTGATCATGAAATTAACACATGTGGCTAAACAACCTAGTATATTGATTGAATCAAACAAGTATAAACACCATTAATACTCGAAATCCATTTAAATCCATCAGTCAAAGGAGTCATTCATCATGGTATGCATTCCATGCAAATGTGAACTTGTTTAATTCTAAAATAATAAGACATTCTATTCACCTCATGTGAATTAGGCTCCTCTTATTGTTACCAAGACTATTTGTCATGCAATAACCTTCAAATTACATTTTGCTTCTTCCTTAATGATTCTATTCATTATGAAAAAAAAGCCCATGGAACATCTATCAATTCAATTCATTCAATTTAACAAACAATGGAGTGCTCGATCTTGAATTTCATTTCTTATTGATATTAATTGTTGAATTTAAAATTAGAAAGTGCCTCCCATCATTTCTCATTAGCAATGCTGTTCTTATTTCAGAATTAAACAAGTTCACATTTGCATGAATGTGAACAAATAATGGGAGGCACTCTCTAATTTGGAATTCAACAATTAATATCAATGTGAAATGAAATTAAAGATCAAGCACTCCATTGTTTGTTAAATTGAATGAATTCATGTGATAGATGGACCATGGGCATTTTTCTCATAATGAATATAATCATTAAGGAAGAAGCAAAATGTAATTTGAAAGTTATTGCACGAAAAATAGTTTCGGTAACAATAAGAGGATCATAATTCACATGAGGTGAATTGAATGTCTTATTATTTCAGAATTAAACTAGTTCACATTTGTACGGAATGGAAACCATGATGAATGACTCCTTTGACTGATGGATTTAGAGTTTTAATGGTGTCCATAATTTTTTGATTTCAATCAATATACTAGGTTATTTAGCCACATGTGTTAATTTCATGATCAATGCGTCAAGAAGTGTGTTTTGAGTCAAAAGAACAGAACTGCTAATGAGAAATGATGGGAGGCACTTTCTAATTTTCAATTCAACAATTAATATCAATAAGAAATGAAATTCAAGATCGAGCACTCCATTGTTTGTTAAATTGAATGAATTGAATTGATAGATGGTCCATGGGCATTTTTTTCCTAATGAATAGAATCATTAAGGAAGAAGCAAAATGTAATTTGAAAGTTATTGCATGACAAATAGCCTTAGTAACAATAAGAGGAGCCTAAATCACATGAGGTGAATAGAATGTCTTATTATTTCAAAATTAAACAAGTTCACATTTGCATGGAATGCATACCATGATGAACGACTCCTTTGACTGATGGATTTAGAGTTTTAATGGTGTTTATACTTGTTTGATTCAATCAATATACTAGGTTCTTTAGCCACATGTGTTAATTTCGTGATTAATGTGTAAAAAAGTGTTTTTGGAGTCAAAAGAACAGCATTGCTAAGGAGAAATGATGGGAGGCACTCTCTAATTTTGAATTCAACAATTAATATCAATGTGAAATGAAATTGAAGATCAAGCACTCCATTGTTTGTTAAATTGAATGAATTCATGTGATAGATGGTCGATCGGCATTTTTCTCATAATGAATATAATCATTAAGGAAGATGCAAAATAAAATTTGAAAGTTATTGCACGAAAAATAGTCTTGGTAATAAGAAGAGGAGCCTAATTCACATGAGGTGAATTGAATGTCTTATTATTTCAGAATTAAACAAGTTCACATTTGCATGGAATGCATACCATGATGAATGACTCCTTTGACTGATGGATTTAGATGGATTTAGAGTTTTAATGGTGTTTATACTTGTTTGATTCAATGAATATACTAGGTTATTTAGCCACATGTGTTAATTTCAGGATCAATGTGACAAAAACTGTGTTTGGAGTCAAAAGAACAGCATTGCTAATGAGAAATGATGGGAGGCACTTTCTAATTTTGAATTCAACAATTAATATCATTAAGAAATGAAATTCAAGATGAAGCACACCATTGTTTGTTAAATTGAATGAATTGAATTGATTGATGGTCCATGGGTATTTTTTTCGTAATGAATATAATCATTAAGGAAGAAGCAAAATGAAATTTGAAAGTTATTGCATGACAAATAGCCTTAGTAACAATAAGAGGAGCCAAATTCATATGAGGTGAATTGAATGTCTTATTATTTCAGAATTAAACAAGTTCACGTTTGCATGGAATGCATACCATGATGAATGACTCCTTTGACTGATGGATTTAGATGGATTTAGAGTTTTAATGGTGGTTATACTTGTTTGATTCAATCAATATAGTAGGTTGTTTAGCGACATGTGTTAATTTCATGATCCATGTGTCAAAAAGTGTGTTTGGAGTCAAAAGAACAGCAATGCTAATGAGAAATGATGGGAAGCACTCTCTAATTTTGAATTCAACAATTAATATCAATGTGAAATGAAATTGAAGATAAAGCGTTCCACTGTTTGTTAAATTGAATGAATTCATGTGATAGATGGTCCATGGGCATTTTTCTCATAATGAATATAATCATTAAGGAAGAAGCAAAATGTAATTTGAAAGTTATTGCACGAAAAATAGTAGTGGTAACAATAAGAGGAGCCTAATTCACATGAGGTGAATTGAATGTCTTATTATTTCAGAATTAAACTAGCTCACATTTCTACGAAATGGAAAACATGATGAATGACTCCTTTGACTGATGGATTTAAATGGATTTAGTGTTTTAATGGTGTTTATACTTGTTTGATTCAATGAATATACTAGGTTATTTAGCCACATGTGTTAATTTCAGGATCAATGTGACAAAAACTGTGTTTGGAGTCAAAAGAACAACATTGCTAATGAGAAATGATGGGAGGCACTTTCTAATTTTGAATTCAACAATTAATGTCAATAAGAAATGAAATTCAAGATCAAGCACTCCATTGTTTGTTAAATTGAATGAATTGAATTGATAGATGGTCCTTGAGCTTTTTTTTTCATAATGAATATAATCATTAAGGAAGAAGCAAAATGTAATTTGAAAGTTATTGCACGAAAAATAATCTTGGTAACAAGAAGAGGAGCCTAATTCACATGAGGTGAATTGAATGTCTTATTATTTCAGAATTAAACTAGTTCACATTTGTACGGAATGGAAACCATGATGAATGACTCCTTTGACTGATGGATTTAAATGGATTTAGAGTTTTAATGGTGTTTATACTTGTTTGATTCAATGAATATACTAGGTTATTTAGCTACATGTGTTAATTTCAGGATCAATGTGACAAAAACTGTGTTTGGAGTCAAAAGAACAGCATTGCTAATGAGAAATGATGGGAGGCACTTTCTAATTTTGAATTCAACAATTAATATCATTAAGAAATGAAATTCAAGATGAAGCACTCCATTGTTTCTTAAATTGAATGAATTGAATTGATTGATGGTCCATGGGCATTTTTTTCGTAATGAATATAATCATTAAGGAAGAAGCAAAATGAAATTTGAAAGTTATTGCATGACAAATAGCCTTAGTAACAATAAGAGGAGCCTAATTCACATGAGGTGAATTGAATGTCTTATTATTTCAGAATTAAACTAGTTCACATTTGTACGGAATGGAAACCATGATGAATGACTCCTTTGACTGATGGATTTAAATGGATTTAGAGTTTTCATGGTGTTTATACTTGTTTGATTCAATGAATATACTAGGTTATTTAGCCACATGTGTTAATTTCAGGATCAATGTGACAAAAACTGTGTTTGGAGTCAAAAGAACAGCATTGCTAATGAGAAATGATGGGAGGCACTTTCTAATTTTGAATTCAACAATTAATATCATTAAGAAATGAAATTCAAGATAAAGCACTCCATTGTTTCTTAAATTGAATGAATTGAATTGATTGATGGTCCATGGGCATTTTTTTCGTAATGAATATAATCATTAAGGAAGAAGCAAAATGTCATTTGAAAGTTATTGCATGACAAATAGTCTTGGTAACAATAAGAGGAGCCTAATTCATATGAGGTGAATTGAATGTCTTATTATTTCAGAATTAAACAAGTTCACATTTGCATTGAATGCATACCATGATGAACGACTCCTTTGACTGATGGATTTAGATGGATTTAGAGTTTTAATGGTGTTTATACTTGTTTGATTCAATCAATATACTAGGTTGTTTAGCCACATGTGTTAATTTCAGGATCAATGTGTCAAAAACTGTGTTTGGAGTCAAAAGAACAGCATTGCTAATGAGAAATGATGGCAGGCACTTTCTAATTTTGAATTCAACAATTAATATCAATGAGAAATGAAATTGAAGATCAAGCACTCCATTGTTTGTTAAATTGAATGAATTCATGTGATAGATGGTCCATGCGCATTTTTCTTATAATGAATATAATCACTAAGGAAGAAGCAAAATGTAATTTGAAATTTATTGCACGAAAAATAGTCTTGGTAACAATAAGAGGAGCCTAATTCACATGAGGTGAATTGAATGTCTTATTATTTCAGAATTAAACTAGTTCACATTTGTACGAAATGGAAACCATGATGAATGACTCCTTTGACTGATGGATTTAAATGGATTTAGAGTTTTAATGGTGTTTATACTTGTTTGACTCAATCAATATACTAGGTTATTTAGCCACATGTGTTAATTTCAGGATCAATGTGTCAAAAACTGTGTTTGGAGTCAAAAGAACAGCATTGCTAATGAGAAATGATGGCAGGCACTTTCTAATTTTGAATTCAACAATTAATATCAATGAGAAATGAAATTGAAGATCAAGCACTCCATTGTTTGTTAAATTGAATGAATTCATGTGATAGATGGTCCATGCGCATTTTTCTCATAATGAATATAATCACTAAGGAAGAAGCAAAATGTAATTTGAAATTTATTGCACGAAAAATAGTCTTGGTAACAATAAGAGGAGCCTAATTCACATGAGGTGAATTGAATGTCTTATTATTTCAGAATTAAACTAGTTCACATTTGTACGAAATGGAAACCATGATGAATGACTCCTTTGACTGATGGATTTAAATGGATTTAGAGCTTTAATGGTGTTCATAAGTGTTTGATTCAATCAATATACTAGGTTGTTTAGCCACATGTGTTAATTTCATGATCAATGTGTCAAAAAGTGTGTTTGGAGTCAAAAGAACAGCATTGCTAATGAGTAATGATGGGAGGCACTTTCTAATTTTGAATTCAACAATTAATATCAATAAGAAATGAAATTGAAGATCAAGCACTCCATTGTTTGTTAAATTGAATGAATTCATGTGATAGATGGTCCATGGGCATTTTTCTCATTATGAATATAATCATTAAGGAAGAACCAAAATGTAATTTGAAAGTTATTGCATGAAAAATAGTCTTGGTAACAATAAGAAGAGCCTAATTCACAAGAGGTGAATTGAATGTCTTATTATTTCAGAATTAAACTAGTTCACATTTCTACGAAATGGAAACCATGATGAATGACTCCTTTGACTGATGGATTTAAATGGATTTAGAGTTTTAATGGTGTTTATACTTGTTTGATTCAATGAATATAGTAGGTTATTTAGCCACATGTGTTAATTTCAGGATCAATGTGACACAAACTGTGTTTGGAGTCAAAAGAACAGCATTGCTAATGAGAAATGATGGGAGGCACTTTCTAATTTTGAATCCAACAATTAATATCAATAAGAAATGAAATTCAAGATGAAGCACTCCATTGTTTGTTAAATTGAATGAATTGAATTGATAGATGGTCCATGGGCTTTTTTTTCCTAATGAATATAATCATTAAGGAAGAAGCAAAATGTAATTTGAAAGTTATTGCACGAAAAATAGTCTTGGTAACAAGAAGAGGAGCCTAATTCACATTAGGTGAATTGAATGTCTTATTATTTCAGAATTAAACTAGTTCACATTTGCACGGAATGGAAACCATGATGAGTGACTCCTTTGACTGATGGATTTAGATGGATTTAGAGTTTTAATGGTGTTTATACTTGTTTGATTCAATGAATATACTAGGTTATTTAGCCACATGTGTTAATTTCCGGATCAATGTGACAAAAACTGTGTTTGGAGTTAAAAGAACAGCATTGCTAATGAGAAATGATGGGAGGCACTTTCTAATTTTGAATTCAACAATTAATATCATTAAGAAATGAAATTCAAGATGAAGCAATCCATTGTTTTTTAAATTGAATGAATTGAATTGATTGATGGTCCATGGGCATTTTTTTCGTAATGAATATAATCATTAAGGAAGAAGCAAAATGTAATTTGAAAGTTATTGCATGACAAATAGCCTTAGTAACAATAAGAGGAGCCTAATTCATATGAGGTGAATTGAATGTCTTATTATTTCAGAATTAAACTAGTTCACATTTCTACGAAATGGAAACCATGATGAATGACTCCTTTGACTGATGGATTTAAATGGATTTAGAGTTTTAATGGTGTTTATACTTGTTTGATTCAATGAATATAGTAGGTTATTTAGCCACATGTGTTAATTTCAGGATCAATGTGACAAAAACTGTGTTTGGAGTCAAAAGAACAGCATTGCTAATGAGAAATGATGGGAGGCACTTTCTAATTTTGAATTCAACAATTAATATCATTAAGAAATGAAATTCAAGATAAAGCACTCCATTGTTTCTTAAATTGAATGAATTGAATTGATTGATGGTCCATGGGCATTTTTTTCGTAATGAATATAATCATTAAGGAAGAAGCAAAATGTCATTTGAAAGTTATTGCATGACAAATAGTCTTGGTAACAATAAGAGGAGCCTAATTCATATGAGGTGAATTGAATGTCTTATTATTTCAGAATTAAACAAGTTCACATTTGCATTGAATGCATACCATGATGAACGACTCCTTTGACTGATGGATTTAGATGGATTTAGAGTTTTAATGGTGTTTATACTTGTTTGATTCAATCAATATACTAGGTTGTTTAGCCACATGTGTTAATTTCAGGATCAATGTGACAAAAACTGTGTTTGGAGTCAAAAGAACAGCATTGCTAATGAGAAATGATGGGAGGCACTTTCTAATTTTGAATTCAACAATTAATATCATTAAGAAATGAAATTCAAGATGAAGCAATCCATTGTTTTTTAAATTGAATGAATTGAATTGATTGATGGTCCATGGGCATTTTTTTCGTAATGAATATAATCATTAAGGAAGAAGCAAAATGTAATTTGAAAGTTATTGCATGACAAATAGCCTTAGTAACAATAAGAGGAGCCTAATTCATATGAGGTGAATTGAATGTCTTATTCTTTCAGAATTAAACAAGTTCACATTTGCATGGAATGCATACCATGATGAATGACTCCTTTGACTGATGGATTTAGATGGATTTAGAGTTTTAATGGTGTTTATACTTGTTTGATTCAATCAATATACTAGGTTGTTTAGCCACATGTGTTAATTTCATGATCAATGTGTCAAAAAGTGTGTTTGGAGTCAAAAGAACAGCAATGCTAATGAGAAATGATGGGAAGCACTCTCTACTTTTAAATTCAACAATTAATATCAATGAGAAATGAAATTGAAGATCAAGCACTCCATTGTTTGTTAAATTGAATGAATTCATGTGATAGATGGTCCATGGGCATTTTTCTCATAATGAATATAATCATTAAGGAAGAAGCAAAATGTAATTTGAAAGTTATTGCACGAAAAATAGTCTTGGTAACAATAAGAGGAGCCTAATTCACATGAGGTGAATTGAATGTCTTATTATTTCAGAATTAAAATAGTTCACATTTGTACAAAATGGAAACCATGATGAATGACTCCTTTGACTGATGGATTTAAATGGATTTAGAGTTTTAATGGTGTTTATACTTGTTTGACTCAATGAATATAGTAGGTTATTTAGCCACATGTGTTAATTTCAGGATCAATGTGACAAAAACTATGTTTGGAGTCAAAAGAACAGCATTGCTAATGAGAAATGATGGGAGGCACTTTCTAATTTTGAATTCAACAATTAATATCAATAAGAAATGAAATTCAAGATCAAGCACTCCATTGTTTGTTAAATTGAATGAATTGAATTGATAGATGGTCTTTGGGCTTTTTTTTCATAATGAATATAATCATTAAGGAAGAAGCAAAATGTAATTTGAAAGTTATTGCACGAAAAATAATCTTGGTAACAAGAAGAGGAGCCTAATTCACATGAGGTGAATTGAATGTCTTATTATTTCAGAATTAAACTAGTTCACATTTGTACGGAATGGAAACCATGATGAATGACTCCTTTGACTGATGGATTTAAATGGATTTAGAGTTTTAATGGTGTTTATACTTGTTTGATTCAATGAATATACTAGGTTATTTAGCCACATGTGTTAATTTCAGGATCAATGTGACAAAAACTGTGTTTGGAGTCAAAAGAACAGCATTGCTAATGAGAAATGATGGGAGGCACTTTCTAATTTTGAATTCAACAATTAATATCATTAAGAAATGAAATTCAAGATGAAGCACTCCATTGTTTCTTAAATTGAATGAATTGAATTGATTGATGGTCCATGGGCATTTTTTTCGTAATGAATATAATCATTAAGGAAGAAGCAAAATGTCATTTGAAAGTTATTGCATGACAAATAGTCTTGGTAACAATAAGAGGAGCCTAATTCATATGAGGTGAATTGAATGTCTTATTATTTCAGAATTAAACAAGTTCACATTTGCATTGAATGCATACCATGATGAACGACTCCTTTGACTGATGGATTTAGATGGATTTAGAGTTTTAATGGTGTTTATACTTGTTTGATTCCAATGAATATAGTAGGTTATTTAGCCACATGTGTTAATTTCAGGATCAATGTGACACAAACTGTGTTTGGAGTCAAAAGAACAGCATTGCTAATGAGAAATGATGGGAGGCACTTTCTAATTTTGAATTCATCAATTAATATCAATAAGAAATGAAATTCAAGATGAAGCACTCCATTGTTTGTTAAATTGAATGAATTGAATTGATAGATGGTCCTTGGGCTTTTTCATCCAAATGAATTATTAAGGAAGAAGCAAAATGTAATTTGAAAGTTATTGCACGAAAAATAGTCTTGGTATCAAGATGAGGAGCCTAATTCACATTAGGTGAATTGAATGTCTTATTATTTCAGAATTAAACTAGTTCACATTTGCACGGAATGGAAACCATGTTGAATGACTCCTTTGACTGATGGATTTAGATGGATTTAGAGTTTTAATGGTGTTTATACTTGTTTGATTCAATGAATATACTAGGTTATTTAGCCACATGTGTTAATTTCCGGATCAATGTGACAAAAACTGTGTTTGGAGTTAAAAGAACAGCATTGCTAATGAGAAATGATGGGAGGCACTTTCTAATTTTGAATTCAACAATTAATATCATTAAGAAATGAAATTCAAGATGAAGCAATCCATTGTTTGTTAAATTGAATGAATTGAATTGATTGATGGTCCATGGGCATTTTTTTCGTAATGAATATAATCATTAAGGAAGAAGCAAAATGTAATTTGAAAGTTATTGCACGAGAAATAGTCTTGGTAACAATAAGAGGATCCTAATTCACATGAAGTGAATTGAATGTCTTATTATTTCAGAATTAAACTAGTTCACATTTCTACGAAATGGAAACCATGATGAATGACTCCTTTGACAGATGGATTTAAAATGGATTTAGAGTTTTAATGGTGTCCATAATTTTTTGCTTTCAATCAATATACTAGGTTGTTTAGCCACATGTTTTAATTTCATGATCAATGCGTCAAGAAGTGTGTTTTGAGTCAAAAGAACAGAATTGCTAATGAGAAATGATGGGAGGCACTTTCTAATTTTCAATTCAACAATTAATATCAATAAGAAATGAAATTCAAGATCGAGCACTCCATTGTTTGTTAAATTGAATGAATTGAATTGATAGATGGTCCATGGGCTTTTTTTTCATAATGAATAGAATCATTAAGGAAGAAGCAAAATGTAATTTGAAAGTTATTGAATGACAAATAGCCTTAGTAACAATAAGAGGAGCCTAATTCACATGAGGTGAATAGAAAGTCTTATTATTTCAGAATTAAACAAGTTCACATTAGTATGGAATGCATACCATGATGAACGACTCCTTTGACTGATGGATTTAGATGGATTTAGAGTTTTAATGGTGTTTATACTTGTTTGATTCAATCAATATACTAGGTTGTTTAGCCACATGTGTTAATTTCGTGATCAATGCGTCAAAAAGTGTGTTTGGAGTCAAAAGAACAGCATTGCTAATGAGAAATGATGGGAGGCACTCTCTAATTTTGAATTCAACAATTAATATCAATGAGAAATGAAATTGAAGATCAAGAACTCCATTGTTTGTTAAATTGAATGAATTCATGTGATAGATGGCCCATAGGCATTTTTCTCATAATGAATATATTCATTAAGGAAGATGCAAAATGTAATTTGAAAGTTATTGCACGAAAAATAGTCTCGGTAACAAGAAGAGGAGCCTAATTCACATGAGGTTAATTGAATGTCTTATTATTTCAGAATTAAACTAGTTCACATTTTTACGAAATGGAAACCATGATGAATGACTCCTCTGACTGATGGATTTAAATGGATTTAGAGTTTTAATGGTATTTATACTTGTTTGATTCAATGAATATACTAGGTTATTTAGCCACATGTGTTAATTTCAGGATCAATGTGACAAAAACTGTGTTTGGAGTCAAAAGAACAGCATTGCTAATGAGAAATGATGGCAGACACTTTCTAATTTTGAATTCAACAATTAATATCAATAAGAAATGAAATTCAAGACCAAGCACTCCATTGTTTGTTAAATTGAATGAATTGAATTGATAGATGGTCCATGGGCTTTTTTTTCATAATGAATATAATCATTAAGGAAGAAGTAAAATGTAATTTGAAAGTTATTGCACGAAAAATAGTCTTGGTAACAAGGAGAGGAGTCTAATTCACATGAGATGAATTGAATGTCTTATTATTTCAGAAATAAACTAGTTCACATTTGTACAGAATGGAAACCATGATGAATGACTCCTTTGACTGATGGATTTAAATGGATTTAGAGTTTTAATGGTGTTTATACTTGTTTGATTCAATGAATATACTAGGTTATTTAGCCACATGTGTTAATTTCAGGATCAATGTGACCAAAACTGTGTTTGGAGTGAAAAGAACAGCATTGCTAATGAGAAATGATGGGAGGCACTTTCTAATTTTGAATTCAACAATTAATATCATTAAGAAATGAAATTCAAGATGAAGCACTCCATTGTTTTTTAAAATGAATGAATTGAATTGATTGATGGCCCATGGGCATTTTTTTCGTAATGAATATAATCATTAAGGAAGAAGCAAAATGTAATTTGAAAGTTATTGCATGACAAATAGCCTTAGTAACAATAAGAGGAGCCGAATTCAAATGAGGTGAATTGAATGTCTTATTATTTCAGAATTAAACAAGTTCACATTTGCATGGAATGCATACCATGATGAATGACTCCTTTGACTGATGGATTTAGAGTTTTAATGGTGTTTATACTTGTTTGATTCAATCAATATACTAGGTTGTTTAGCCACATGTGTTAATTTCATGATCAATGTGTCAAAAAGTGTGTTTGGAGTCAAAAGAACAGCAATGCTATTAAAAAATGATGGGAAGCACTCTCTAATTTTGAATTCAACAATTAATATCAATGAGAAATGAAATTGAAGATCAAGCACTCCATTTTTTGTTAAATCGAATGAATTCATGTGATAGATGGTCCATGGGCATTTTTCGCATAATGAATATAATCATTAAGGAAGAAGCAAAATGTAATTTGAAAGTTATTGCACGAAAAATAGTCTTGGTAACAATAAGAGGAGCCTAATTCACATGAGGTGAATTGAATGTCTTATTATTTCAGAATAAAACTAGTTCACATTTCTACGAAATGGAAACCATGATGAATGACTCCTTTGACTGATGGATTTAAATGGATTTAGAGTTTTAATGGTGTTTATACTTGTTTGATTCAATCAATATACTAGGTTATTTAGCTACATGTGTTAATTTCAGGATCAATGTGACAAAAACTGTGTTTGGAGTCAAAAGAACAGCATTGCTAATGAGAAATGATGGGAGGCACTTTCTAATTTTGAATTCAACAATTAATATCATTAAGAAATGAAATTCAAGATGAAGCACTCCATTGTTTCTTAAATTGAATGAATTGAATTGATTGATGGTCCATGGGCATTTTTTTCGTAATGAATATAACCATTAAGGAAGAAGCAAAATCTAATTTGAAAGTTATTGCATGACAAATAGCCTTAGTAACAATAAGAGCAGCCTAATCCATCTGAGGTGAATTGAATGTCTTATTATTTCAGAATTAAACAAGTTCACACTTGCATGGAATGCATACCATGATGAATGACTCCTTTGACTGATGGATTTAGATGGATTTAGAGTTTTAATGGTGTTTATACTTGTTTGATTCAATCAATATACTAGGTTGTTTAGCCACATGTGTTAATTTCATGATCAATGTGTCAAAAGGTGTGTTTGGAGTCAAAAGAACAGCAATGCTAATGAGAAATGATGGGAAGCACTCTCTAATTTTGAATTCAACAATTAATATCAATGAGAAATGAAATTGAAGATCAAGCACTCCATTGTTTGTTAAATTGAATGAATTCATGTGATAGATGGTCCATGGGCATTTTTCGCATAATGAATATAATCATTAAGGAAGAAGCAAAATGTAATTTGAAAGTTATTGCACGAAAAATAGTCTTGGTAACAATAAGAGGAGCCTAATTCACATGAGGTGAATTGAATGTCTTATTATTTCAGAATTAAACTAGTTCACATTTGTACGAAATGGAACCCATGATGAATGACTCCTTTGACTGATGGATTTAGATGGATTTAGAGTTTTAATGGTGTTTATACTTGTTTGATTCAATCAATATACTAGGTTGTTTAGCCACATGTGTTAATTTCATGATCAATGTGTCAAAAAGTGTGTTTGGAGTCAAAAGAACAGCATTGCTAATGAGAAATGATGGGAGGCACTTTCTAATTTTGAATTCAACAATTAATATCAATAAGAAATGAAATTCAAGATGAAGCACTCCATTGTTTGTTAAATTGAATGAATTGAATTGATAGATGGTCCTTGGCCTTTTTTTTCCTAATGAATATAATCATTAAGGAAGAAGCAAAATGTAATTTGAAAGTTATTGCACGAAAAATAGTCTTGGTATCAAGATGAGGAGCCTAATTCACATTAGGTGAATTGAATGTCTTATTATTTCAGAATTAAACTAGTTCACATTTGCACGGAATGGAAACCATGTTGAATGACTCCTTTGACTGATGGATTTAGATGGATTTAGAGTTCTAATGGTGTTTATACTTGTTTGATTCAATGAATATACTAGGTTATTTAGCCACATGTGTTAATTTCCGGATCAATGTGACAAAAACTGTGTTTGGAGTTAAAAGAACAACATTGGTAATGAGAAATGATGGGAGGCACTTTCTAATTTTGAATTCAACAATTAATATCATTAAGAAATGAAATTCAAGATGAAGCAATCCATTGTTATTTAAATTGAATGAATTGAATTGATTGATGGTCCATGGGCATTTTCTTCGTAATGAATATAATCATTAAGGAAGAAGCAAAATCTAATTTGAAAGTTATTGCATGACAAATAGCCTTAGTAACAATAAGAGGAGCCTAATGCATATGAGGTGAATTGAATGTCTTATTATTTCAGAATTAAACAAGTTCACATTTGCATGGAATGCATACCATGATGAATGACTCCTTTGACAGATGGATTTAGATGGATTTAGAGTTTTAATGGTGTTTATACTTGTTTGATTCAATCAATATACTACGTTGTTTAGCCACATGTGTTAATTTCATGATCAATGTGTCAAAAAGTGTGTTTGGAGTCAAAAGAACAGCAATGCTAATGAGAAATGATGGGAAGCACTCTCTAATTTTGAATTCAACAATTAATATCAATGAGAAATGAAATTGAAGATCAAGCACTCCATTGTTTGTTAAATTGAATGAATTCATGTGATAGATGGTCCATGGGCATTTTTCTCATAATGAATATAATCACTAAGGAAGAAGCAAAATGTAATTTGAAATTTATTGCACGAAAAATAGTCTTGGTAACAATAAGAGGAGCCTAATTCACATGAGGTGAATTGAATGTCTTATTATTTCAGAATTAAACTAGTTCACATTTGTACGAAATGGAACCCATGATGAATGACTCCTTTGACTGATGGATTTAAATGGATTTAGAGCTTTAATGGTGTTCATAAGTGTTTGATTCAATCAATATACTAGGTTGTTTAGCCACATGTGTTAATTTCATGATCAATGTGTCAAAAAGTGTGTTTGGAGTCAAAAGAACAGCAATGCTAATGAGAAATGATGGGAAGCACTCTCTACTTTTGAATTCAACAATTAATATCAATGAGAAATGAAATTGAAGATCCAGCACTCCATTGTTTGTTAAATTGAATGAATTTATGTGATAGATGGTCCATGGGCATTTTTCTCATAATGAATATAATCATTAAGGAAGAAGCAAAATGTAATTTGAAAGTTATTGCACGAAAAAAATAGTCTTGGTAACAATAAGAGGAGCCTAATTCACATGAGGTGAATTGAATGTCTTATTATTTCAGAATTAAAATAGTTCACATTTGTACAAAATGGAAACCATGATGAATGACTCCTTTGACTGATGGATTTAAATGGATTTAGAGTTTTAATGGTGTTTATACTTGTTTGACTCAATCAATATACTAGGTTATTTAGCCACATGTGTTAATTTCAGGATCAATGTGACAAAAACTATGTTTGGAGTCAAAAGAACAGCATTGCTAATGAGAAATGATGGGAGGCACTTTCTAATTTTGAATTCAACAATTAATATCAATAAGAAATGAAATTCAAGATCAAGCACTCCATTGTTTGTTAAATTGAATGAATTGAATTGATAGATGGTCCATGGGCTTTTTTTTCATAATGAATATAATCATTAAGGAAGAAGTAAAATGTAATTTGAAAGTTATTGCACGAAAAATAGTCTTGGAAACAAGAAGAGGAGCCTAATTTACATGAGGTGAATTGAATGTCTTATTATTTCAGAATTAAACTAGTTCACATTTGTACGGAATGGAAACCATGATGAATGACTCCTTTGACTGAGGATTTAGATGGATTTAGAGTTTTAATGGTGTTTATACTTGTTTGATTCAATCAATATACTACGTTGTTTAGCCACATGTGTTAATTTCATGATCAATGTGTCAAAAAGTGTGTTTGGAGTCAAAAGAACAGCAATGCTAATGAGAAATGATGGGAAGCACTCAAAAAGCACTCTCTAATTTTGAATTCAACAATTAATATCAATGAGAAATGAAATTGAAGATCAAGCACTCCATTGTTTGTTAAATTGAATGAATTCATGTGATAGATGGTCCATGGGCATTTTTCTCATAATGAATATAATCACTAAGGAAGAAGCAAAATGTAATTTGAAATTTATTGCACGAAAAAAAATAGTCTTGGTAACAATAAGAGGAGCCTAATTCACATGAGGTGAATTGAATGTCTTATTATTTCAGAATTAAACTAGTTCACATTTGTACGAAATGGAACCCATGATGAATGACTCCTTTGACTGATGGATTTAAATGGATTTAGAGCTTTAATGGTGTTCATAAGTGTTTGATTCAATCAATATACTAGGTTGTTTAGCCACATGTGTTAATTTCATGATCAATGTGTCAAAAAGTGTGTTTGGAGTCAAAAGAACAGCAATGCTAATGAGAAATGATGGGAAGCACTCTCTACTTTTGAATTCAACAATTAATATCAATGAGAAATGAAATTGAAGATCCAGCACTCCATTGTTTGTTAAATTGAATGAATTTATGTGATAGATGGTCCATGGGCATTTTTCTCATAATGAATATAATCATTAAGGAAGAAGCAAAATGTAATTTGAAAGTTATTGCACGAAAAATAGTCTTGGTAACAATAAGAGGAGCCTAATTCACATGAGGTGAATTGAATGTCTTATTATTTCAGAATTAAAATAGTTCACATTTGTACAAAATGGAAACCATGATGAATGACTCCTTTGACTGATGGATTTAAATGGATTTAGAGTTTTAATGGTGTTTATACTTGTTTGACTCAATCAATATACTAGGTTATTTAGCCACATGTGTTAATTTCAGGATCAATGTGACAAAAACTATGTTTGGAGTCAAAAGAACAGCATTGCTAATGAGAAATGATGGGAGGCACTTTCTAATTTTGAATTCAACAATTAATATCAATAAGAAATGAAATTCAAGATCAAGCACTCCATTGTTTGTTAAATTGAATGAATTGAATTGATAGATGGTCTTTGGGCTTTTTTTTCATAATGAATATAATCATTAAGGAAGAAGCAAAATGTAATTTGAAAGTTATTGCACGAAAAATAATCTTGGTAACAAGAAGAGGAGCCTAATTCACATGAGGTGAATTGAATGTCTTATTATTTCAGAATTAAACTAGTTCACATTTGTACGGAATGGAAACCATGATGAATGACTCCTTTGACTGATGGATTTAAATGGATTTAGAGTTTTAATGGTGTTTATACTTGTTTGATTCAATGAATATACTAGGTTATTTAGCCACATGTGTTAATTTCAGGATCAATGTGACAAAAACTGTGTTTGGAGTCAAAAGAACAGCATTGCTAATAAGAAATGATGGGAGGCACTTTCTAATTTTGAATTCAACAATTAATATCATTAAGAAATGAAATTCAAGATGAAGCACTCCATTGTTTCTTAAATTGAATGAATTGAATTGATTGATGGTCCATGGGCATTTTTTTCGTAATGAATATAATCATTAAGGAAGAAGCAAAATGTCATTTGAAAGTTATTGCATGACAAATAGTCTTGGTAACAATAAGAGGAGCCTAATTCATATGAGGTGAATTGAATGTCTTATTATTTCAGAATTAAACAAGTTCACATTTGCATTGAATGCATACCATGATGAACGACTCCTTTGACTGATGGATTTAGATGGATTTAGAGTTTTAATGGTGTTTATACTTGTTTGATTCAATGAATATAGTAGGTTATTTAGCCACATGTGTTAATTTCAGGATCAATGTGACACAAACTGTGTTTGGAGTCAAAAGAACAGCATTGCTAATGAGAAATGATGGGAGGCACTTTCTAATTTTGAATTCATCAATTAATATCAATAAGAAATGAAATTCAAGATGAAGCACTCCATTGTTTGTTAAATTGAATGAATTGAATTGATAGATGGTCCTTGGGCTTTTTCATCCAAATGAATTATTAAGGAAGAAGCAAAATGTAATTTGAAAGTTATTGCACGAAAAATAGTCTTGGTATCAAGATGAGGAGCCTAATTCACATTAGGTGAATTGAATGTCTTATTATTTCAGAATTAAACTAGTTCACATTTGCACGGAATGGAAACCATGTTGAATGACTCCTTTGACTGATGGATTTAGATGGATTTAGAGTTTTAATGGTGTTTATACTTGTTTGATTCAATGAATATACTAGGTTATTTAGCCACATGTGTTAATTTCCGGATCAATGTGACAAAAACTGTGTTTGGAGTTAAAAGAACAGCATTGCTAATGAGAAATGATGGGAGGCACTTTCTAATTTTGAATTCAACAATTACTATCATTAAGAAATGAAATTCAAGATGAAGCAATCCATTGTTTGTTAAATTGAACGAATTGAATTGATTGATGGTCCATGGGCATTTTTTTCGTAATGAATATAATCATTAAGGAAGAAGCAAAATGTAATTTGAAAGTTATTGCATGACAAATAGCCTTAGTAACAATAAGAGGAGTCTAATGCATATGAGGTGAATTGAATGTCTTATTATTTCAGAATTAAACAAGTTCACATTTGCATGGAATGCATACCATGATGAATGACTCCTTTGACTGATGGATTTAGATGGATTTAGAGTTTTAATGGTGTTTATACTTGTTTGATTCAATCAATATACTACGTTGTTTAGCCACATGTGTTAATTTCATGATCAATGTGTCAAAAAGTGTGTTTGGAGTCAAAAGAACAGCAATGCTAATGAGAAATGATGGGAAGCACTCTCTACTTTTGAATGCAACAATTAATATCAATGAGAAATGAAATTGAAGATCAAGCACTCCATTGTTTGTTAAATTGAATGAATTCATGTGATAGATGGTCGATGGGCATTTTTCGCATAATGAATATAATCATTAAGGAAGAAGCAAAATGTAATTTGAAAGTTATTGCACGAGAAATAGTCTTGGTAACAATAAGAGGATCCTAATTCACATGAAGTGAATTGAATGTCTTATTATTTCAGAATTAAACTAGTTCACATTTCTACGAAATGGAAACCATGATGAATGACTCCTTTGACTGATGGATTTAAATGGATTTAGAGTTTTAATGGTGTCCATAATTTTTTGCTTTCAATCAATATACTAGGTTGTTTAGCCACATGTGTTAATTTCATGATCAATGTGTCAAAAAGTGTGTTTGGAGTCAAAAGAACAGCAATGCTAATGAGAAATGATGGGAAGCACTCTCTACTTTTGAATTCAACAATTAATATCAATGAGAAATGAAATTGAAGATCAAGCACTCCATTGTTTGTTAAATTGAATGAATTCATGTGATAGATGGTCCATGGGCATTTTTCGCATAATGAATATAATCATTAAGGAAGAAGCAAAATGTAATTTGAAAGTTATTGCATGACAAATAGGCTTAGTAACAATAAGAGGAGCCTAATGCATATGAGGTGAATTGAATGTCTTATTATTTCAGAATTAAACAAGTTCACATTTGCATGGAATGCATACCATGATGAATGACTCCTTTGACTGATGGATTTAGATGGATTTAGAGTTTTAATGGTGTTTATACTTGTTTGATTCAATCAATATACTAGGTTGTTTAGCCACATGTGTTAATTTCGTGATCAATATGTCAAAAGATGTGCTTGGAGTCAAAAGAACAGAATTGCTAACGAGAAATAATGGGAGGCACTCTCTAATTTGGAATTCAACAATTAATATCAATGTGAAATGAAATTGAAGATCAAGCACTCCATTGTGTGTTAAATTGAATGAATTCATGTGATAGATGGTCCATGGGCATTTTTCGCATAATGAATATAATCGTTAAGGAACAAGCAAAATGTAATTTGAAAGTTATTGCACGAGAAATAGTCTTGGTAACAATAAGAGGATCCCAATTCACATGAAGTGAATTGAATGTCTTATTATTTCAGAATTAAACTAGTTCACATTTCTACGAAATGAAAACCATGATGAATGACTCCTTTGACAGATGGATTTAAAATGGATTTAGAGTTTTAATGGTGTCCATAATTTTTTGCTTTCAATCAATATACTAGGTTGTTTAGCCACATGTTTTAATTTCATGATCAATGCGTCAAGAAGTGTGTTTTGAGTCAAAAGAACAGAATTGCTAATGAGAAATGATGGGAGGCACTTTCTAATTTTCAATTCAACAATTAATATCAATAAGAAATGAAATTCAAGATCGAGCACTCCATTGTTTGTTAAATTGAATAAATTGAATTGATAGATGGTCCATGGGCTTTTTTTTCATAATGAATAGAATCATTAAGGAAGAAGCAAAATGTAATTTGAAAGTTATTGAATGACAAATAGCCTTAGTAACAATAAGAGGAGCCTAATTCACATGAGGTGAATAGAAAGTCTTATTATTTCAGAATTAAACAAGTTCACATTAGTATGGAATGCATACCATGATGAACGACTCCTTTGACTGATGGATTTAGATGGATTTAGAGTTTTAATGGTGTTTATACTTGTTTGATTCAATCAATATACTAGGTTTTTTAGCCACATGTGTTAATTTCGTGATCAATGCGTCAAAATGTGTGTTTGGAGTCAAAAGAACAGCATTGCTAATGAGAAATGATGGGAGGCACTCTCTAATTTTGAATTCAACAATTAATATCAATGAGAAATGAAATTGAAGATCAAGCACTCCATTGTTTGTTAAATTGAATGAATTCATGTGATAGATGGTCCATGGGCATTTTTCTCATAATGAATATAATCATTAAGGAAGAAGCAAAATGTAATTTGAAAGTTATTGCACGAAAAATAGTATTGGTAACAATAAGAGGAGCCTAATTCACATGAGGTGAATTGAATGTCTTATTATTTCAGAATTAAACTAGTTCACATTTCTACGAAATGGAAAACATGATGAATGACTCCTTTGACTGATGGATTTAAATGGATTTAGAGTTTTAATGGTGTTTATACTTGTTTGATTCAATGAATATACTAGGTTATTCAGCCACATGTGTTAATTTCAGGATCAATGTGACAAAAACTGTGTTTGGAGTCAAAAGAACAACATTGCTAATGAGAAATGATGGGAGGCACTTTCTAATTTTGAATTCAACAATTAATATCAATAAGAAATAAAATTGAAGATCAAGCACTCCATTGTTTGTTAAATTGAATGAATTCATGTGATAGATGGTCCATGGGCATTTTTCTCATAATGAATATAATCATTAAGGAAGAAGCAAAATGTAATTTGAAAGTTATTGCACGAAAAATAGTATTGGTAACAATAAGAGGAGCCTAATTCACATGAGGTGAATTGAATGTCTTATTATTTCAGAATTAAACTAGTTCACATTTCTACGAAATGGAAAACATGATGAATGACTCCTTTGACTGATGGATTTAAATGGATTTAGAGTTTTAATGGTGTTTATACTTGTTTGATTCAATGAATATACTAGGTTATTCAGACACATGTGTTAATTTCAGGATCAATGTGACAAAAACTGTGTTTGGAGTCAAAAGAACAACATTGCTAATGAGAAATGATGGGAGGCACTTTCTAATTTTGAATTCAACAATTAATATCAATAAGAAATGAAATTCAAGATCAAGCACTCCATTGTTTGTTAAATTGAATGAATTGAATTGATAGATGGTCCTTGGGCTTTTTTTTCATAATGAGTATAATCATTAAGGAAGAAGCAAAATGTAATTTAAAAGTTATTGCACGAAAAATAGTCTTGGTAACAAGAAGAGGAGCCTAATTCACATGAGGTGAATTGAATGTCTTATTATTTCAGAATTAAACTAGTTCACATTTGTACGGAATGGAAACCATGATGAATGACTCCTTTGACTGATGGATTTAAATGGATTTAGAGTTTTAATGGTGTTTATACTTGTTTGATTCAATGAATATACTAGGTTATTCAGCCACATGTGTTAATCTCAGGATCAATGTGACAAAAACTGTGTTTGGAGTCAAAAGAACAGCATTGCTAATGAGAAATGATGGGAGGCACTTTCTAATTTTGAATTCAACAATTAATATCATTAAGAAATGAAATTCAAGATGAAGCACTCCATTGTTTCTTAAATTGAATGAATTGAATTGATTGATGGTCCATGGGCATTTTTTTCGTAATGAATATAACCATTAAGGAAGAAGCAAAATCTAATTTGAAAGTTATTGCATGACAAATAGCCTTAGTAACAATAAGAGGAGCCTAATTCATATGAGGTGAATTGAATGTCTTATTATTTCAGAATTAAACAAGTTCACATTTGCATGGAATCCATACCATGATGAATGACTCCTTTGGCTGATGGATTTAGATGGATTTAGAGTTTTAATGGTGTTTATACTTGTTTGATTCAATCAATATACTAGGTTGTTTAGCCACATGTGTTAATTTCATGATCAATGTGTCAAAAGGTATGTTTGGAGTCAAAAGAACAGGAATGCTAATGAGAAATGATGGGAAGCACTCTCTAATTTTGAATTCAACAATTAATATCAATGAGAAATGAAATTGAAGATCAAGCACTCCATTGTTTGTTAAATTGAATGAATTGAATGTGATAGATGGTCCATGGGCATTTTTCGCATAATGAATATAATCATTAAGGAAGAAGCAAAATGTAATTTGAAAGTTATTGCACGAAAAATAGTCTTGGTAACAAGAAGAAAAGCCTAATTCACATTAGGTGAATTGAATGTCTTATTATTTCAGAATTAAACTAGTTCACATTTGCACGGAATGGAAACCATGATGAATGACTCCTTTGACTGATGGATTTAAATGGATTTAGAGTTTTAATGGTGTTTATACTTGTTTGATTCAATCAATATACTAGGTTATTTAGCCACATGTGTTAATTTCAGGATCAATGTGACAAAAACTGTGTTTGGAGTCAAAAGAACAGCATTGCTAATGAGAAATGATGGGAGGCACTTTCTAATTTTGAATTCAACAATTAATATCAATAAGAAATGAAATTCAAGATCAAGCACTCCATTGTTTGTTAAATTGAATGAATTGAATTGATAGATGGTCCATGGGCTTTTTTTTCATAATGAATATAATCATTAAGGAAGAAGTAAAATGTAATTTGAAAGTTATTGCACGAAAAATAGTCTTGGAAACAAGAAGAGGAGCCTAATTTACATGAGGTGAATTGAATGTCTTATTATTTCAGAATTAAACTAGTTCACATTTGTACGGAATGGAAACCATGATGAATGACTCCTTTGACTGAGGATTTAGATGGATTTAGAGTTTTAATGGTCTTTATACTTGTTTGATTCAATCAATATACTAGGTTGTTTAGCCACATGTGTTAATTTCATGATCAATGTGTCAAAAAGTGTGTTTGGAGTCAAAAGAACAGCAATGCTAATGAGAAATGATGGGAAGCACTCTCTACTTTTGAATTCAACAATTAATATCAATGAGAAATGAAATTGAAGATCCAGCACTCCATTGTTTGTTAAATTGAATGAATTTATGTGATAGATGGTCCATGGGCATTTTTCTCATAATGAATATAATCATTAAGGAAGAAGCAAAATGTAATTTGAAAGTTATTGCACGAAAAATAGTCTTGGTAACAATAAGAGGAGCCTAATTCACATGAGGTGAATTGAATGTCTTATTATTTCAGAATTAAAAATAGTTCACATTTGTACAAAATGGAAACCATGATGAATGACTCCTTTGACTGATGGATTTAAATGGATTTAGAGTTTTAATGGTGTTTATACTTGTTTGACTCAATCAATATACTAGGTTATTTAGCCACATGTGTTAATTTCAGGATCAATGTGACAAAAACTATGTTTGGAGTCAAAAGAACAGCATTGCTAATGAGAAATGATGGGAGGCACTTTCTAATTTTGAATTGAACAATTAATATCAATAAGAAATGAAATTCAAGATCAAGCACTCCATTGTTTGTTAAATTGAATGAATTGAATTGATAGATGGTCCATGGGCTTTTTTTTCATAATGAATATAATCATTAAGGAAGAAGTAAAATGTAATTTGAAAGTTATTGCACGAAAAATAGTCTTGGAAACAAGAAGAGGAGCCTAATTCACATGAGGTGAATTGAATGTCTTATTATTTCAGAATTAAACTAGTTCACATTTGTACGGAATGGAAACCATGATGAATGACTCCTTTGACTGAGGATTTAGATGGATTTAGAGTTTTAATGGTCTTTATACTTGTTTGATTCAATCAATATACTAGGTTGTTTAGCCACATGTGTTAATTTCGTGATCAATGTGTCAAAAACTGTGTTTGGATTCAAAAGAACAACATTGCTAATGAGAAATGATGGGAGGCACTCTCTAATTTTGAATTCAACAATTAATATCAATGAGAAATGAAATTGAAGATCAAGCACTCCATTGTTTGTTAAATTGAATGAATTCATGTGATAGATGGTCCATAGGCATTTTTCTCATAATGAATATAATCATTAAGGAAGATGCAAAATGTAATTTGAAAGTTAATGCACGAAAAATTGTCTTGGTAACAAGAAGAGGAGCCTAATTCACATGAGGTGAATTGAATGTCTTATTATTTCAGAATTAAACTAGTTCACATTTGTACGAAATGGAAACCATGATGAATGACTCCTTTGACTGATGGATTTAAATGGATTTAGAGTTTTAATGGTGTTTATACTTGTGTGATTCAATGAATATACTAGGTTATTTAGCCACATGTGTTAATTTCAGGATCAATGGGACAAAAACTGTGTTTGGAGTCAAAAGAACAGTATTGCTAATGAGATATGATAGGAGGCACTTTCTAATTTCTAATTCAACAATTAATATCAATAAGAAATGAACTTCAAGATCAAGCACTCCATTGTTTGTTAAATTGAATGAATTGAATTGATAGATGGTCCATGGGCATTTTTTTCGTACTGAATATAATCATTAAGGAAGAAGCAAAATGTCATTTGAAAGTTATTGCATGACAAATAGTCTTGGTAACAATAAGAGGAGCCTAATTCATATGAGGTGAATTGAATGTGTTATTATTTCAGAATTAAACAAGTTCACATTTGCATTGAATGCATACCATGATGAACGACTCCTTTGACTGATGGATTTAGATGGATTTAGAGTTTTAAAGGTGTTTATACTTGTTTGATTCAATCAATATACTAGGTTGTTTAGCCACATGTGTTAATTTCGTGATCAATGTGTCAAAAAGTGTGTTTGGAGTCAAAAGAATAGCATTGCTAACGAGAAATAATGGGAGGCACTCTCTAATTTTGAATTGAAAAATTAATATGAATGTGAAATGAAATTGAAGACCAAGCACTCCATTGTTTGTTAAATTGAATGAATTCATGTGATAGATGGTCCATGGGCATTTTTCTCATAATGAATATAATCATTAAGGAAGAAGCAAAATCTAATTTGAAAGTTATTGCATGACAAATAGCCTTAGTAACAATAAGAGGAGCCTAATTCATATGAGGTGAATTGAATGTCTTATTATTTTAGAATTAAACAAGTTCACATTTGCACAGAATGCATACCATGATGAATGACTCCTTTGACTGATGGATTTAGATGGATTTAGAGTTTTAATGGTGTTTATACTTGTTTGATTCAATCAATATACTAGGTTGTTTAGCCACATGTGTTAATTTCATGATCAATGTGTCAAAAAGTGTGTTTGGATTCAAAAGAACAGCAATGCTAATGAGAAATGATGGGAAGCACTCTCTAATTTTGAATTCAACAATTAATATCAATGAGAAATGAAATTGAAGATCAAGCACTCCATTGTTTGTTAAATTGAATGAATTCATGTGATAGATGGTCCATGGGCATTTTTCTCATAATGAATATAATCATTAAGGAAGAATCAAAATGTAATTTGAAAGTTATTGCACGAAAAATAGTCTTGGTAACAATAAGAGGAGCATAATTCACATGAGGTGAATTGAATGTCTTATTATTTCAGAATTAAACTAGTTCACATTTCTACGAAATGGAAACCATGATGAATGACTCCTTTGACTGATGGATTTAAATGGATTTAGAGTTTTAATGGTGTTTATACTTGTTTGATTCAATGAATATACTAGGTTATTTAGCCACATGTGTTAATTTCAGGATCAATGTGACAAAAACTGTGTTTGGAGTCAAAAGAACAGCAATGCTAATGAGAAATGATGGGAAGCACTCTCTAATTTTGAATTCAACAATTAATATCAATGAGAAATGAAATTGAAGATCAAGCACTCCATTGTTTGTTAAATTGAATGAATTCATGTGATAGATGGTCCATGGGCATTTTTCTCATAATGAATATAATCATTAAGGAAGAAGCAAAATGTAATTTGAAAGTTATTGCACGAAAAATAGTCTTGGTAACAATAAGAGGAGCCTAATTCACATGAGGTGAATTGAATGTCTTATTATTTCAGAATTAAACTAGTTCACATTTCTACGAAATGGAAACCATGATGAATGACTCCTTTGACTGATGGATTTAAATGGATTTAGAGTTTTAATGGTGTTTATACTTGTTTGATTCAATGAATATACTAGGTTATTAAGCCACATGTGTTAATTTCAGGATCAATGTGACAAAAACTATGTTTGGAGTCAAAAGAACAGCATTGCTAATGAGAAATGACGGGAGGCACTTTCTAATTTTGAATTCAACAATTAATATCAATAAGAAATGAAATTCAAGACCAAGCACTCCATTGTTTGTTAAATTGAATGAATTGAATTGATAGATGGTCCATGGGCTTTTTTTTCATAATGAATATAATCATTAAGGAAGAAGTAAAATGTAATTTGAAAGTTATTGCACGAAAAATAGTCTTGGTAACAAGAAGAGGAGCCTAATTTACATGAGGTGAATTGAATGTCTTATTATTTCAGAATTAAACAAGTTCACATTTGTACGGAATGGAAACCATGATGAATGACTCCTTTGACTGATGGATTTAAATGGATTTAGAGTTTTAATGGTGTTTATACTTGTTTGATTCAATGAATATACTAGGTTATTTAGCCACATGTGTTAATTTCAGGATCAATGTGACAAAAACTGTGTTTGGAGTCAAAAGAACAGCATTGCTAATGAGAAATAATGGGAGGCACTTCCTAATTTTGAATTCAACAATTAATATCATTAAGAAATGAAATTCAAGATGAAGCACTCCATTGTTTGTTAAATTGAATGAATTGAATTGATTGATGGTCCATGGGCATTTTTTTCGTAATGAATATAATCATTAAGGAAGAAGCAAAATGTAATTTGAAAGTTATTGCACAAAAAATAGTCTTGGTAACAATAAGAGGAGCCTAATTCACATGAGGTGAATTGAATGTCTTATCATTTCAGAATTAAACTAGTTCACATTTCTATGAAATGGAAACCATGATGAATGACTCCTTTGACTGATGGATTTAAATGGATTTAGAGTTTTAGTGGTGTTTATACTTGTTTGATTCAATGAATATACTAGGTTATTTAGCAACATGTGTTAATTTCAGGATCAATGTGACAAAAACTGTGTTTGGGGTCAAAAGAACAGCATTGCTAATGAGAAATGATAGGAGGCACTTTCTAATTTGGAATTCAACAATTAATATCAATAAGAAATGAAGTTCAAGATCAAGCACTCCATTGTTTGTTAAATTGAATGAATTGAATTGATAGATGGTCCATGGGCATTTTTTTCGTACTGAATATAATCATTAAGGAAGAAGCAAAATGTCATTTGAAAGTTATTGCATGACAAATAGTCTTGGTAACAATAAGAGGAGCCTAATTCATATAAGGTGAAATGAATGTCTTATTATTTCAGAATTAAACAAGTTCATATTTGCATTAAATGCATACCATGATGACGACTCCTTTGACTGATGGATTTTGATGGATTTAGAGTTTTAAAGGTGTTTATACTTGTTTGATTCAATCAATATACTAGGTTGTTTAGCCACATGTGTTAATTTCGTGATCAATGTGTCAAAAAGTGTGTTTGGAATCAAAAGAACAGTATTGCTAACGAGAAATAATGGGAGGCACTCTCTAATTTTAAATTCAACAATTAATATCAATGTGAAATGAAATTGAAGATCAAGCACTCCATTATTTGTTAAATTGAATGAATTCATGTGATAGATGGTCCATGAGCAGTTTTCTCATAATGAATATAATCATTAAAGAAAAAGCAAAATGTAATTTGAAAGTTATTGCACGAAAAATAGTCTTGGTAACAATAAGAGGAGCCTAATTCACATGAGGTGAATTGAATATCTTATTATTTCAGAAATAAACTGGTTCACATCTGTACGAAATGGAAACCATGATGAATGACTCCTTTGACTAATGGATTTAAAATGGATTTAGAGTTTTAATGGTGTTTATAGTTGTTTGATTCAATGAATATACTAGGTTATTTAGCCACATGTGTTAATTTCAGGATCAATGTGACAAAAACTGTGTTTGGAGTCAAAAGAACAGCATTGCTAATGAGAAATGATGGGAGGCACTCTCTAATTTTGAATTCAACAATCAATATCAATAAGAAATGAAATTCAAGATCAAGCACTCCATTGTTTGTTAAATTGAATGAATTGAATTGATAGATGGTCCTTGGGCTTTTTTTTCATAATGAATATAATCATTAAGGAAGATGCAAAATGTAATTTGAAAGTTATTGCACGAAAAATAGTCTTGGTAACAAGAAGAGGAGCCTAATTCACATGAGGTGAATTGAATGTCTTATTATTTTAGAGTTAAACTAGTTCACATTTGTACGGAATGGAAACCATGATCAAAGACTCCTTTGACTGATGGATTTAAATGGATTTAGAGTTTTAATGGTGTTTATACTTGTTTGATTCAATGAATATACTAGGTTATTTAGCCACATGTGTTAATTTCAGGATCAATGTGACAAAAACTGTGTTTGGGGCCAAAAGAACAGCATTGCTAATGAGAAATGATAGGAGGCACTTTCTAATTTTGAATTCAACAATTAATATCAATAAGAAATGAACTTCAAGATCAAGCACTCCATTGGTTGTTAAATTGAATGAATTGAATTGATAGATGGTCCATGGGCATTTTTTTCGTACTGAATATAATCATTAAGGAAGAAGCAAAATGTCATTTGAAACTTATTGCATGACAAATAGTCTTGGTAACAATAAGAGGAGCCTAATTCATATGAGGTGAATTGAATGTCTTATTATTTAAGAATTAAACAAGTTCACATTTGCATTGAATGCATACCATGACAAACGACTCCTTTGACTGATGGATTTAGATGGATTTAGAGTTTTAATGGTGTTTATACTTGTTTGATTCAATCAATATACTACGTTGTTTAGCCACATGTGTTAATTTCGTGATCAATGTGTCATAAAGTGTGTTTGGAGTCAAAAGAACAGCATTGCTAACGAGAAATAATGGGAGGCACTCTCTAATTTGGAATTCAACAATTAATATCAATGTGAAATGAAATTGAAGATCAAGCATTCCATTGTTTGTTAAATTGAATGAATTCATGTGATAGATGGTCCATGGGCATTTTTCACATAATGAATATAATCATTAAGGAAGAAGCAGAATGTAATTTCAAAGTTATTGCACGAAAAATAGTCTTGCTAACAATAAGAGGATCCTAATTCACATGAGGTGAATTGAATGTCTTATTATTTCAGAATTAAACTAGTTCACATTTGTACGGAATGGAAACCATGATGAATGACTCCTTTGACTGACAGATTTAAATGGATTTAGAGTTTTAATGGTGTCTATAATTGTTTGATTTCAATCAATATACTAAGTTGTTTAGCCACATGTGTTAATTTCATGATCAAGGCGTCAAGAAGTGTGTTTTGAGTCAAAAGAACAGCATTGCTAATGAGAAATGATGGGAGGTGCTTTCTAATTTTGAATTCAACAATTAATATCAATAAGAAATGAAATTCAAGTTCAAGCAGTCCATTGTTTTTCAAATTGAATGAATTTAATTGATAGATGGTCCATGGGATTTTTTTTCATAATGAATATAATCATTAAGGAAGAAGTAAAATGTAATTTGAAAGTTATTGCACAAAAAATAGTCTTGGTAACAACAAGAGGAGCCTAATTCACATGAGGTGAATTGAAAGTCTTATTATTTCAGAATTAAACTAGTTCACATTTGTGCGGAATGGAAACCATGATGAATGACTACTTTGAATGACGGATTTAAATGGATTTAGAGTTTTAATGGTGTTCATAATTGTTTGATTCAATCAATATACTAGGTTGTTTAGCCACATGTGTGAATTTCATGATCAATGCATCAAGAAGCGTGTTTTTGAGTCAAAAGAACAGCATTGCTAATGAGAAATGATGGGAGGCACTTTCTAATTTTTAATTCAACAATTAATATCAATAAGAAATGAAATTCAAGATCGAGCACTCCATTGTTTCTTAAATTCAATGAATTGAATTGATAGATGGTCCATGGGCCTTTTTTTCATAAGGAATAGAATCATTAAGGAAGAAGCAAAATGTAATTTGAAGGTTATTGCACGAAAAATAGCCTTGGTAACAATAAGAGGAGCCTAATTCACATGAGGTGAATTGAATGTCTTATTATTTCAGAATTAAACTAGTTCGCATTTGTACGGAATGGAAACCATGATGAATGACTCCTTTGACTGATGGATTTAAATGGATTTAGAGTTTTAATGGTGTTCATAATTGTTTGATTCAATCAATATACTAGGTTGTTTCGCCACATGTGTGAATTTCATGATCCATGCGTCAAGAAGCGTGTTTTTGAGTCAAAAGAACAGCATTGCTAATGAGAAATGATGGGAGGCACTTTCTAATTTTTAATTCAACAATTAATATTAATAAGAAATGAAATTCAAGATCGAGCACTCCATTGTTTGTTAAATTCAATGAATTGAATTGATAGATGGTCCATGGGCCTTTTTTTCATAAGGAATAGAATCATTAAGGAAGAAGCAAAATGTAATTTGAAGGTTATTGCACGAAAAATACCCTTGGTAACAATAAGAGGAGCCTAATTCACATGAGGTGAATTGAATGTCTTATTATTTCATAATTAAACTAGTTCACATTTGTACGGAATGGAAACCATGATGAATGACTCCTTTGGCTGATAGATTTAAATGGATTTAGAGTTTTAATGGTGTTCATAATTGTTTGATTCAATCAATATACTAGGTTGTTTAGCCACATGTGTTAATTTCATGATCACTGTGTCAAGAAGTGTGTTTGGAGTCAAAAGAACAGCGTTGCTAATGAGAAATGATGGGAGGCACTTTCGAATTTTGAATTCAACAATTAATATCAATAAGAAATAAAATTCAAGATCCATTGTTTGTTAAATTCAATGAGTTGAATTGATGCATGGTCCATGTGCTTTTTTTTCATAATGAACATAATCATTAAGGAAGAAGTAAAATGTAATTTGAATGTTATTGCATAAAAAATAGTCTTAGTAATAACAAGAGGAGCCTAATTCAAATGAGGTGAATTGAATGTCTTATTATTTCAGAATGAAACTAGTTCACATTTGTACGGAATGGAAAATATGATGAATGACTCCTTTGACTGACAGATTTAAATGGATTTAGAGTTTTAATGGTGTTTATAGTTGTTTGATTCAATGAATATACTAGGTTATTTAGCCACATGTGTTAATTTCAGGATCAATGTGACAAAAACTGTGTTTGGAGTCAAAAGAACAGCATTGCTAATGAGAAATGATGGGAGGCACTTTCTAATTTTCAATTCAACAATTAATATCAATAAGAAATGAAATTCAAGATCGAGCACTCCATTTTTTGTTAAATTGAATGAATTGAATTGATAGATGGTACATGGGCCTTTTTTTCATAAGGAATAGAATCATTAAGGAAGAAGCAAAATGTAATTTGAAAGTTATTGTACGAAAAATAGCCTTGGTAACAACAAGAGGAGCCTAATTCACATGAGGTGAATTGAATGTCTTATTATTTCAGAATTAAACTAGTTCACATTTGTACCGAATGAAAACCATGATGAATGACTCCTTTGACTGACGGATTTAAATGGATTTAGAGTATTAATGGTATTCATAATTGTGTGATTCAATCAATATACTAGGTTGTGTAGCCACATGTGTTAATTTCATGATCAATGTGTCAAAAAGTGTGTTTGGAGTCAAAAGAACAGTATTGCTAATGAGAAATGAGGGGAGGCACTCTCTAATTTTCAATTCAACAATTAATATCGATAAGAAATGAAATTCAAGATCAAGCACACCATTGTTTGTCAAATTGAATGAATTCATGTGATAGATCCATAGGCTTTTTTTTTCATAATGAATATAATCATTAAGGAAGAAGCAAAATGTAATTTGAAAGTTATTGCATGAAAAATAGTCTTGGTAACAATAAGAGGAGCCTAATTCACATGAGGTGAATTGAATGTCTTATTATTTCAGAATTAAACTAGTTCACATTTGTACAGAATGAAAACCATGATGAATGACTCCTTTGACTAATGGATTTAAATGGATTTAGAGTTTTAATGGTGTTTATACTTGTTTGATTCAATCAATATACTAGGTTGTTTAGCCACATGTGTTAATTTCATGATCAATGTGTCAAAAAGTGTGTTTGGAGTCAAAAGAACAGCATTGCTAATGAGAAATGATGGGAGGCACATTCTAATTTTGAATTCAACAATTAATATAAATAAGAAATGAAATTGAAGATCAAGCACTCCATTGGTTGTTAAATTGAATGAATTCATGTGATAGATGGTCCATGGGTATTTTTTTCATAATGAATATAATCATTAAGGAAGAAGCAAAATGTAATTTGAATGTTATTGCACAAAAAATAGTCTTGGTAACAATAAGAGGAGCCTAATTCATATAAGGTGAATTGAATGTCTTATTATTTTAGAATTAAACTAGTTCACATTTGTACGGAATGGAAACCATGATGATTGACTCCTTTGACTGATGGATTTAAATGGATTTAGAGTTTTAATGATGTTCATAATTTTTTTATTCAATCAATATACTAGGTTGTTTAGCCACATGTGTTAATTTCATGATCAATGTGTCAAGAAGTGTGTTATGAGTCAAAAGAACAGCATTGCTAATGAGAAATGATGGGAGGCACTTTCTAATTTTGAATTCAACAATTAATATCGATAAGAAATAAAATTCAAGATCAAGCACTCCATTGTTTGTCAAATTGAATGAATTGAATTGATAGAAGGTCCATGGGCTTTTTTTCATAATGAATATAATCATCAAGGAAGAAGCAAAATATAATTTGAAAGTTATTGCACAAAAATAGCCTTGGTAATAATAAGAGGAGCCTAATTCACATGAGGTGAATAGAAAGTCTTATTATTTCAGAATTAAACTAGTTCACATTTGTACGGAATGGAAACCATGATGAATGACTCCTTTGACTGATGGATTTAAATGGATTTAGAGTTTTAATGGTGTTTATACTTGTTTGATTCAATGAATATACTAGGTTGTTTAGCCACATGTGTTAATTTCAGGATCAATTTGACGAAAACTGTGTTTGGAGACAAAAGAACAGCATTGCTAATGAGAAATGATGGGAGGCACATTCTAATTTTGAATTCAACAATTAATATCAATAAGAAATGAAATTCAAGATCAAGCACTCCATTGTTTGTTAAATTGAATGAATTGAATTGATAGATCATCCTTGTGATTTTTTTCATAATGAATATAATCATTAAGGAAGAAGCAAAATGTAATTTGAAAGTTATTGCAGAAAAAATAGTCTTGGTAACAATAAGAGGAGCCTAATTCATATAAGGTGAATTGAATGTCTTATTATTTCATAATTAAACTACTTCACATTTGTACGGAATGGAAACCATGATGAATGACTCCTTTGATTGATGGATTTAAATGGATTTAGAGTTTTAATGGTGTTCATAATTTTTTTATTCAATCAATATACTAGCTTGTTTAGCCACATGTGTTAATTTCATGATCAATGTGTCAAGAAGTGTGTTTTGAGTCAAAAGAATAGCATTGCTAATGAGAAATGATGGGAGGCACTTTCTAATTTTGAATTCAACAATTAATATCAATAAAAAATGAAATTCAAGATCAAGCACTCCATTGTTTGTCAAATTGAATGAATTGAATTGATAGAAGGTCCATGGGCTTTTTTTCATAATGAATATAATCATCAAGGAAGAAGCAAAATATAATTTGAAAGTTATTGGACAAAAGTAGCCTTGGTAATAATAAGAGGAGCCTAATTCACATGAGGTGAATTGAATGTCTTATTATTTCAGAATTAAACTAGTTCACATTTGTACGAAATGGAAACCATGATGAATGACTCCTTTGACTGATGGATTTAAATGGATTTAGAGTTTTAATGGTGTTTATACTTGTTTGATTCAATGAATATACTAGGTTGTTTAGCCACATGTGTTAATTTCAGGATCAATTTGACGAAAACTGTGTTTGGAGTCAAAAGAACAGCATTGCTAATGAGAAATGATGGGAGGCACATTCTAATTTTGAATTCAACAATTAATATCAATAAGAAATGAAATTCAAGATCAAGCACTCCATTGTTTGTTAAATTGAATGAATTGAATTGATAGATCATCCTTGTGATTTTTTTCATAATGAATATAATCATTAAGGAAGAAGCAAAATGTAATTTGAAAGTTATTGCAGAAAAAATAGTCTTGGTAACAATAAGAGGAGCCTAATTCATATAAGGTGAATTGAATGTCTTATTATTTCATAATTAAACTACTTCACATTTGTACGGAATGGAAACCATGATGAATGACTCCTTTGACTGATGGATTTAAATGGATTTAGAGTTTTAATGGTGTTCATAATTGTTTGATTCATTCAATATACCAGGTTGTTTAGCCACATGTGTTAATTTCATGATCACTGTGTCAAGAAGTGTGTTTGCAGTCAAAAGAACAGCATTGCTAATGAGAAATGATGTGAGGCACTTTCTAATTTTGAATTCAACAATTAATATAAATAAGAAATAAAATTCAATCTCAAGCATCCATTGTTTGTTAAGTTGAATGAATTGAATTGATAGATGGTGCATGCGCTTTTTTTTTTCATAATGAACATAATCATTAAGGAAGAAGCAAAATTTAATTTGAAAGTTATTGCACAAAAATAGCCTTGGTAATAATAAGAGGACCCTAATTCACATGAGGTGAATTGAATGTCTAATTATTTCAGAATTAAACTAGTTCACATTTGTACGAAATGGAAACCATGATGAATGACTCCTTTGACTGATGGATTTAAATGGATTTAGAGTTTTAATGGTGTCTATACTTGTTTGTTTCAATGAATATACTAGGTTGTTTATCCACATGTGTTAATTTCAGGATCAATTTGACGAAAACTGTGTTTGGAGTCAAAAGAACAGCATTGCTAATGAGAAATGATGGGAGGCACATTCTAATTTTGAATTCAACAATTAGTATCAATAAGATGAAATTCAAGATCAAGCACTCCATTGTTTGTTAAATTGAATGAATTGAATTGATAGATCATCCTTGTGATTTTTTTCATAATGAATATAATCATTAAGGAAGAAGCAAAATGTAATTTGGAAGTTATTGCAGAAAAAATAGTCTTGGTAACAATAAGAGGAGCCTAATTCAAATAAGGTGAATTGAATGTCTTATTATTTTAGAATTAAACTAGTTCACATTTGTACGGAATAGAAACCATGATGAATGACTCCTTTGACTGATGGATTTAAATGGATTTAGAGTTTTAATGGTGTTCATAATTGTTTTATTCAATCAATATACTAGGTTGTTTAGCCACATGTGTTAAATTCATAATCAATGTGTCAAGAAGTGTGTTTGGAGTAAAAAGAACAGCATTGCTAATGAGAAATGATGGGAGGCACTTTCTAATTTTGAATTCAACAATTAATATCAATAAGAACAAAAATTCAAGATCAAGCACTGCATTGTTTTTCAAATTGAATTAATTGAATTGATAGATGGTCGATGGGCTTTTTTTTCATAATGAATATAATCATTAAGGAAGAAGCAAAATGTAATTTGAAAGTTATTGCACCAAAAATAGTCTTGGTAACAATAAGAGGAGCCTAATTCACATGAGGTGAATTGAATGTCTTATTATTTCAGAATAAAACTAGTTCACATTTGTACGAAATGGAAACCATGGTGAATGACTCCTTTGCCTGACGGATTTAAATGGATTTAGAGTTTTAATGGTGTTCATAATTGTTTGATTCAATCAAATATACTAGGTTGTTTAGCCACATGTGTTAGTTTCATGAATAATGTGTCAAAAAGTGTGTTTGGAGTCAAAAGAACAGCATTGCTAATGTCAAATGATGGGAGGCACGTTCTAATTTTGATTTCAACAATTAATATCAATAAGAAATGAAATTCAAGATCAAGCACTCCATTGATTTTCAAATTGAATGAATTGAATTGATAGATGGACAATGGGATTTTTTTTTCATAATGAATATAATCATTAAGGAAGAAGCAAAATGTAATTTGAAAGTTATTCCGCAAAAAATAGTCTTGGTAACAATAAGAGGAGCCTAATTCACATGAGGTGAATTGAATGTCTTATAATTTGATAATTAAACTAGTTCACATTTGTGCGGAATGGAAACCATGATGAATGACTCCTTTGACTAATGGATTTAAAAGGATTTAGAGTTTTAATTGTGTTTATACTTGTTTGATTCAATGAATATACTAGGTTGTTTAGCCACATGTGTTAATTTCAGGATCAATTTGACGAAAACTGTGTTTGGAGTCAAAAGAACAGCATTGCTAATGAGAAATGATGGGAGGCACATTCTAATTTTGAATTCAACAATTAATATCAATAAGAAATGAAATTTAAGATCAAGCACTCCATTGTTTGTTAAATTGAATTAATTGAATTGATAGATCATCCTTGGGATTTTTTTCATAATGAATATAATCATTAAGGAAGAAGCAAAATGTAATTTGAATGTTATTCCACGAAAAATAGTTCTGGTAACAATAAGCAGAGCCTAATTCACAGGAGGTGAATAGAATGACTTATTATTTCAGAATTAAACTAGTTCACATTTGTACGGAATGGAAACCATGATGAATGACTCCTTTGACTGACAGATTTTAATGGATTTAGAGTTTTAATGGTGTTCATAATTGTTTGATCCAATCAATATACTAGGTTGTTTAGCGACATGTGTTAATTTCATGATCACTGTGTCAAGAAGTGTGTTTGCAGTCAAAAGAATAGCATTGCTAATGAGAAATGATGGGAGGCACTTTCTAATTTTGAATTCAAGAATTAATATCAATAAGAAATAAAATTCAATCTCAAGCACTCCATTGTTTGTTAAGTTGAATGAATTGAATTGATAGATGGTCCATGCGCTTTTTTTTTTTCATAATGAACATAATCATTAAGGAAGAAGCAAAATTTAATTTGAAAGTTATTGCACAAAAATAGCCTTGGTAATAATAAGAGGAGCCTAATTCACATGAGGTGAATTGAATGTCTTATTATTTCAGAATTAAACTAGTTCACATTTGTACGAAATGGAAACCATGATGAATGACTCCTTTGACTGATGGATTTAAATAGATTTAGAGTTTTAATGGTGTTCATAATTGTTTGATTCAATCAATATACTAGGTTGTTTAGCCACATGTGTTAATTTCATGAACAATGTGTCAAAAGGTGTGTTTGGAGTCAAAAGAACAGCATTGCTAATGAGAAATGATGGGAGGCACTTTCTCATTTTTAATTCAAGAATTAATATCAATAAGAACCGAAATTCAAGATCAAGCACTGCATTGCTTTTCAAATTGAATGAATTGAATTGATAGATTGTCCATGGGCTTTTGTTTCATAATGAATATAATCATTAAGGAAGAAGCCACATGTAATTTGAAAGTTATTCTACGAAAAATAGTCTTGTTAACTATAAGAGGAGCGTAATTCACATTAGGTGAATTGAATGTCTTATTATTTCATAATTACACTAGTTCACATTTGTACGGAATGGAAACCATGATGAATGACTCCTTTGACTGATGGATTTAAAATGGATTTAGAGTTTTAATGGTGTTCATAATTGTTTGATTCATTCAATATACCAGGTTGTTTGGCCACATGTGTTAATTTCATGATCACTGTGTCAAGAAGTGTGTTTGCAGTCAAAAGAACAGCATTGCTAATGAGAAATGATGTGAGGCACTTTCTAATTTTGAATTCAACAATTAATATCAATAAGAAATAAAATTCAATCTCAAGCACTCCATTGTTTGTTAAGTTGAATGAATTGAATTGATAGATGGTCCATGCGCTTTTTTTTTTCATAATGAACATAATCATTAAGGAAGAAGCAAAATGTAATTTGAAAGTTATTGCACAAAAATTGCCTTGTTAATAATAAGAAAAGCCTAATTCACATGAGGTGAATTGAATGTCTTATTATTTTAGAATTAAACTAGTTCACATTTGTGCGAAATGGAAACCATGATGAATGACTCCTTTGACTGATGGATTTAAATGGATTTAGAGTTTTAATGGTGTTTATACTTGTTTGTTTCAATGAATATGTGTTAATTTCAGGATCAATTTGACGAAAACTGTGTTTGGAGTCAAAAGAACAGCATTGCTAATGAGAAATGATGGGAGGCACATTCTAATTTTGAATTCAACAATTAATATCAATAAGAAATGAAATTCAAGATCAAGCACTCCATTGTTTGTTAAATTGAATGAATTGAATTGATAGATCATCCTTGTGATTTTTTTCATAATGAATATAATCATTAAGGAAGAAGCAAAATGTAATTTGAAAGTTATTGCAGAAAAAATAGTCTTGGTAACAATAAGAGGAGCCTAATTCAAATAAGTTGAATTGAATGTCTTATTATTTTAGAATTAAACTAGTTTACATCTGTACGGAATGGAAACCATGATGAATGACTCCTTTGACTGATGGATTTAAATGGATTTAGAGTTTTAATGGTGTTCATAATTGTTTTATCCAATCAATATACTAGGTTGTTTAGCCACATGTGTTAATTTCATGATCAATGTGTCAAGAAGTGTTTTTGGAGTCGAAAGAACAGCATTGCTAATGAGAAATGATGGGAGGCACTTTCTAATTTTGAATTCAACAATTAATATCAATAAGAACAGAAATTCAAGATCAAGCACTCCATTGTTTTCAAATTGAATGAATTGAATTGATAGATGGTCGATGGGCATTTTTTTCATAATGAATATAATCATTAAGGAAGAAGCAAAATGTAATTTGAAAGTTATTGCACAAAAAATAGTCTTGGTAACAATAAGAGGAGCCTAATTCACATGAGGTGAATTGAATGTCTTATTATTTCAGAATTAAACTAGTTCACATTTGTACGAAATGGAAACCATGATGAATGACTCCTTTGCCTGACGGATTTAAATGGATTTAGAGTTTTAATGGTGTTCATAATTGTTTGATTCAATCAATATATTAGGTTGTTTAGCCACATGTGTTAATTTCATGATCAATGTGTCAAAAAGTGTGTGTGGAGTCAAAAGAACAGCATTGCTAATGTCAAATGATGGGAGGCACGTTCTAATTTTGATTTCAACAATTAATATCAATAAGAAATGAAATTCAAGATCAAGCACTCCATTGATTTTCAAATTGAATGAATTGAATTGATAGATGGACCATGGGCTTTTTTTTTTCATAATGAATATAATCATTAAGGAAGAAGCAAAATGTAATTTGAAAGTTATTCCGCAAAAAATAGTCTTGGTAACAATAAGAGGAGCCTAATTCACATGAGGTGAATTGAATGTCTTATAATTTGATAATTAAACTAGTTCACATTTGTACAGAATGGAAACCATGATGAATGACTCCTTTGACTAATGGATTTAAAAGGATTTAGAGTTTTAATTGTGTTTATACTTGTTTGATTCAATGAATATACTAGGTTGTTTAGCCACATGTGTTAATTTCAGGATAAATTTGATGAAAACTGTGTTTGGAGTCAAAAGAACAGCATTGGTAATGAGAAATGATGGGAGGCACATTCTAATTTTGAATTCAACAATCAATATCAATAAGAAATGAAATTTAAGATCAAGCACTCCATTGTTTGTTAAATTGAATGAATTGAAGTGATAAATCATCCTTGGGATTTTTTTCATAATGAATATAATCATTAAGGAAGAAGCAAAATGTAATTTGAAAGTTATTCCATGAAGAATAGTGTTGGTAACAATAAGAGGAGCCTAATTCACATGAGGTGAATTGAATGTCTTATTATTTCATAATTAAACTAGTTCACATTTGTACGGAATGGAAACCATGATGAATGACTCCTTTGACTGATGGATTTAAATGGATTTAGAGTTTTAATGGTGTTTATACTTGTTTGATTCAATGAATATACTAGGTTGTTTAGCCACATGTGTTAATTTCATGATCAATGTGACAAAAATTGTGTTTAGAGTCAAAAGAACAGCATTGCTAATGAGAAATGATGGGAGGAACATTCTAATTTTCAATTCAACAATTAATATCAAATAGAAATGAAATTCAAGATCAAGCACTCCATTGTTTGTTAAATTGAATGAATTGAATTGATAGATGGTCCATGGGCATTTTTTTCGTAATGAATATAATCATTAAGGAAGAAGCAAAATGTAATTTGAAAGTTATTGCATGACAAATAGTCGTGGTAACAATAAGAGGAGCCTAATTCACCTGAGGTGAATAGAATGTCTTATTATTTCAGAATTAAACAAGTTCACATTTGCACGGAATGGAAACCATGTTGAATGACTCCTTTGACTGATGGATTTGAATGGATTTAGAGTTTTAATGGTATTTATAGTTGTTTGATTCACTGAATATATTAGATTGTCTAGCCACATGTGTTAATTTCAGGATCAATGTGTCAAAAAGTGTGTTTGGAGTCAAAAGAATAGCATTGCTAATGAGAAATGATGGGAGGCACTCTCTAATTTTGAATTCAACAATTAATATCAATAAGAAATGAAATTGAATATCAAGCACTCCATTGTTTGTTAAATTGAATGAATTCATGTGATAGATAGTCCATGGGTATTTTTTTCATAATGAATATAATCATTTAGGAAGAAGCAAAATGTAATTTGAAAGTTATTGCACAAAAAATAGTCTTGGTAACAATAAGAGGAGCCGAATTCACATGAGGTGAATTGAATGTCTTATTATTTTAGAATTAAACTAGTTCACATTTGTACGGAATGGAGACCATGTTAATTGACTCCTTTGACTGACGGATTTAAATGGATTTAGAGTTTTAATGGTGTTCATAATTGTTTGATTCAATCAATATACTAGGTTGTTGAGCCACATGCGTTAATTTCATGATTAATGTATCAAAAAGTGTGTTTGTAGTCAAAAGAACAGCATTCCTAATGAGAAATGATGGGAGGTGCTTTCTAATTTTGAATTCAACAATTAATATCAATAAGAAATGAAATTGAAGATCAAGCAGTCCATTGTTTTTCAAATTGAATGAATTTAATTGATAGATGGTCCATGGGCTTTTTTTTCACAATGAATATAATCATTAAGGAAGAAGCAAAATGTAATTTGAAAGTTATTGCACAAAAATAGCCTTGACAATAATATGAGGAGCCTAATTTACATGAGGTGAATTGAACGTCTTATCATTTCAGAATCAAACTTGTTCACATTTGTACGAAATGGAAACCATGATGAATGTCTCCTTTGACTGATGGATTTAAATGGATTTAGAGTTTTAATGGTGTTTATACTTGTTTGTTTCAATGAATATACTAGGTTGTTTAGCCACATGTGTTAATTTGAGGATCAATTTGACGAAAACTGTGTTTGGAGTCAAAAGAACAGCATTGCTAATGAGAAATGATGAGAGGCACATTCTAATTTTGAATTCAACAATTAATATCAATAAGAAATGAAATTCAAGATCAAGCACTCCATTGTTTGTTAAATTGAATGAATTGAATTGATAGATCATCCTTGTGATTTTTTTCATAATGAATATAATCATTAAGGAAGAAGCAAAATGTAATTTGAAAGTTATTGCAGAAAAAATAGCCTTGGTAACAATAAGAGGAGCCTAATTCAAATAAGGTGAATTGAATGTCTTATTATTTTAGAATTAAACTAGTTTACATTTGTACGGAATGGAAACCATGATGAATGACTCCTTTGACTAATGGATTTAAAAGGATTTAGAGTTTTAATTGTGTTTATACTTGTTTGATTCAATGAATATAGTAGGTTGTTTAGCCACATGTGTTAATTTCAGGATCAATATGACGAAAACTGTGTTTGGAGTCAAAAGAACAGCATTGCTAATGAGAAATGATGGGAGGCACATTCTAATTTTGAATTGAGCAATTAATATCAATAAGAAATGAAATTTAAGATCAAGCACTCCATTGTTTGTTAAATTGAATGAATTGAAGTGATAGATCATCCTTGGGATTTTTTTCATAATGAATGTAATCATTAAGGAAGAAGCAAAATGTAATTTGAAAGTTATTCCACGAAAAATAGTCTTGGTAACAATAAGAAGAGCCTAATTCACATGAGGTGAATTGAATGTCTTATTATTTCATAATTAAAGTAGTTCACATTTGTACGGAATGGAAACCATGATGAATGACTCCTTTGACTGATGGATTTAAATGGATTTAGAGTTTTAATGGTGTTTATACTTGTTTTATTCAATGAATATACTAGGTTGTTTAGCCACATGTGTTAATTTCATGATCAATGTGACAAAAATTGTGTTTAGAGTCAAAAGAACAGCATTGCTAATGAGAAATGATGGGAGGAACATTCTAATTTTGAATTCAACTATTAATGTGAATTAGAAATGAAATTCAAGATCAAGCACCCCATTGTTTGTAAAATTGAATGAATTGAATTGATAGATGGTCCATGGGCATTTTTTTCGTAATGAATATAATCATTAAGGAAAAAGCAAAATGTAATTTGAAAGTTATTGCATGACAAATAGTCTTGGTAACAATAAGAAGAGCCTAATTCACCTGAGGTGAATAGAATGTCTTATTATTTCAGAATTAAACAAGTTCACATTTGCACGGAATGGAAACCATGTTGAATGACTCCTTTGACTGATGGATTTGAATGGATTTAGAGTTTTAATGGTATTTATAGTTGTTTGATTCAATGAATATATTAGATTGTCTAGCCACATGTGTTAATTTCAGGATCAATGTGTCAAAAAGTATGTTTGGAGTCAAAAGAATAGCATTGCTAATGAGAAATGATGGGAGGCACTCTCTAATTTTGAATTCAACAATTAATACCAATAAGAAATGAAATTGAATATCAAGCACTCCATTGTTTGTTAAATTGAATGAATTCATGTGATAGATAGTCCATGGGCATTTTTTTCATAATGAATATAATCATTTAGGAAGAAGCAAAATGTAATTTGAAAGTTATTGCACAAAAAATAGTCTTGGTAACAATAAGAGGAGCCGAATTCACATGAGGTGAATTGAATGTCTTATTATTTCAGAATTAAACTAGTTCACATTTGTACGGAATGGAAACCATGTTAATTGACTCCTTTGACTGACGGATTTAAATGGATTTAGAGTTTTAATGGTGCTCATAATTGTTTGATTCAATCAATATACTAGGTTGTTGAGCCACATGTGTTAATTTCATGATTAATGTGTCAAAAAGTGTGTTTGTAGTCAACAGAACAGCATTCCTAATGAGAAATGATGGGAGGTGCTTTCTAATTTTGAATTCAACAATTAATATCAATAAGAAATGAAATTTAACATCAAGCACTCCATTGTTTGTTAAATTGAATGAATTGAATTGATAGATCCTCCTTGGGATTTTTTTCATAATGAATATAATCATTAAGGAAGAAGCAAAATGTAATTTGAATGTTATTCCACGAAAAATAGTTCTGGTAACAATAAGCAGAGCCTAATTCACAGGAGGTGAATAGAATGACTTATTATTTCAGAATTAAACTAGTTCACATTTGTACGGAATGGAAACCATGATGAATGACTCCTTTGACTGACAGATTTTAATGGATTTAGAGTTTTAATGGTGTTCATAATTGTTTGATTCAATCAATATACTAGGTTCTTTAGCCACATATGTTAATTTCATGATCACTGTGTCAAGAAATGTGTTTGCAGTCAAAAGAACAGCATTGCTAATGAGAAATGATGGGAGGCACTTTCTAATTTTGAATTCAAGAATTAATATCAATAAGAAATAAAATTCAATCTCAAGCACTCCATTGTTTGTTAAGTTGAATGAATTGAATTGATAGATGGTCCATGCGCTTATTTTTTTCATAATGAACATAATCATTAAGGAAGAAGCAAAATTTAATTTGAAAGTTATTGCACAAAAATAGCCTTGGTAATAATAAGAGGAGCCTAATTCACATGAGGTGAATTGAATGTCTAATTATTTCAGAATTAAACTAGTTCATATTTGTACGAAATGGAAACCATGATGAATGACTCCTTTGACTGATGGATTTAAATGGATTTAGAGTTTTAATGGTGTATATACTTGTTTGTTTCAATGAATATACTAGGTTGTTTAGCCACATGTGTTAATTTCAGGATCAATTTGACGAAAACTGTGTTTGGAGTCAAAAGAACAGCATTGCTAATGAGAAATGATGAGAGGCACATTCTAATTTTGAATTCAACAATTAATATCAATAAGAAATGAAATTCAAGATCAAGCACTCCATTGTTTGTTAAATTGAATGAATTGAATTGATAGATCATCCTTGTGATTTTTTTCATAATGAATATAATCATTAAGGAAGAAGCAAAATGTAATTTGAAAGTTATTGCACAAAAAATAGTCTTGGTAACAATAAGAGGAGCCTAATTCACATGAGGTGAATTGAATGTCTTATTATTTCAGAATTAAACTAGTTCACATTTGTACGAAATGGAAACCATGATGAATGACTCCTTTGCCTGACGGATTGAAAAGGATTTAGAGTTTTAATGGTGTTCATAATTGTTTGATTCAATCAATATACTAGGTTGTTTAGCCACATGTGTTAATTTCATGATCAATGTGTCAAAAAGTGTGTTTGGAGTCAAAAGAACAGCATTGCTAATGTCAAATGATGGGAGGCACGTGCTAATTTTGATTTCAACAATTAATATGAATAAGAAATGAAATTCAAGATCAAGCACTCCATTGATTTTCAAATTGAATGAATTGAATTGATAGATGGACCATGGGCTTTTTTTTTCATAATGAATATAATCATTAAGGAAGAAGCAAAATGTAATTTGAAAGTTATTCCGCAAAAAATAGTCTTGGTAACAAAAAGAGGAGCCTAATTCACATGAGGTGAATTGAATGTCTTATAATTTGATAATTAAACTAGTTCACATTTGTACGGAATGGAAACCATGATGAATGACTCCTTTGACTAATGGATTTAAAAGGATTTAGAGTTTTAATTGTGTTTATACTTGTTTGATTCAATGAATATACTAGGTTGTTTAGCCACATGTGTTAATTTCATGATCAATGTGACAAAAATTGTGTTTAGAGTCAAAAGAACAGCATTGCTAATGAGAAATGATGGGAGGAACATTCTAATTTTGAATTCAACAATTAATATCAATTAGAAATGAAATTTAAGATCAAGCACTCCATTGTTTGTTAAATTGAATGAATTGAATTGATAGATGGTCCATGGGCATTTTTTTCCGTAATGAATATAATCATTAAGGAAGAAGCAAAATGTAATTTGAAAGTTATTGCATGACAAATAGTCTTGGTAACAATAAGAAGAGCCTAATTCACCTGAGGTGAATAGAATGTCTTATTATTTCAGAATTAAACTAGTTCACATTTGTACGGAATGGAAACCATGTTGAATGACTCCTTTGACTGACGGATTTAAATAGATTTAGAGTTTTAATGGTGTTCATAATTGTTTGATTCAATCAATATACTAGGTTGTTGAGCCACATGTGTTAATTTCATGATTAATGTGTCAAAAAGTGTGTTTGTAGTCAAAAGAACAGCATTGCTAATGAGAAATGATGGGAGGTGCTTTCTAATTTTGCATTCAACAATTAATATCAATAAGAAATGAAATTCAAGATCAAGCAGTCCATTGTTTTTCAAATTGAATGAATTTAATTGATAGATGTTCCATGGGCTTTTTTTTCACAATGAATATAATCATTAAGGAGGAAGCAAAATGTAATTTGAAAGTTATTGCACAAAAATAGGCTTGGCAATAATAAGAGGAGCCTAATTTATATGAGGTGAATTGAATGTCTTATTATTTCAGAATCAAACTTGTTCACATTTGTACGAAATGGAAACCATGATGAATGTCTCTTTTGACTGATGGATTTAAATGGATTTAGAGTTTTAATAGTGTTTATACTTGTTTGATTCAATGAATATACTAGGTTGTTTAGCCACATGTGTTAATTTCAGGATCAATTTGATGAAAACTATGTGTGGAGACAAAAGAACAGCATTGCTAATGAGAAATGATAGGAGGCACATTCTAATTTTGAATTAAACAATTAATATGAATAAGAAATGAAATTCAAGATCAAGCACTCCATTGTTTGTTAAATTGAATGAATTGAATTGATAGATCATCCTTGGGATTTTTTTCATAATGAATATAATCATTAAGGAAGAAGCAAAATGTAATTTGAAAGTTATTCCACGAAAAATAGACTTGGTAACAATAAGAGGAGCCTAATTCACATGAGGTGAATTGAATGTCTTATTATTTCAGAATTAAACTAGTTCACATTTGTACGGAATGGAAACCATGATGAATGACTCCTTTGACTGACGAATTTAAATGGATTTTGAGTTTTAATGGTGTTTATATTTGTTTGATTCAATCAATATACTAGGTTGTTTAGCCACATGTGTTAATTTCAGGATCAATGTGTCAAAAAGTGTGTTTGGAGTCAAAAGAACAGCATTGCTAATGAGAAATGATGGCAGACACTTTCTAATTTTGAATTCAACAATTAATATCAATAAGAAATAAAATTCAATCTCAAGCACTCCATTGTTTGTAAAATTGAATGAATTGAATTGATAGATGGTCCATGTGCTTTTTTTTTTCATAATGAACATAATCATTAAGGAAGAAGCAAAAAGTAATTTGAAAGTTATTGCACAAAAAATAGTCTTAGTAACAACAAGAGGAGCCTAATTCACATGAGGTGAATTGAATGTCTTATTATTTCAGAAGTAAACTAGTTCAGATTTGTACGCAATGGAAACCATGATGAATGACTCCTTTGACTAAAGGATTTAAATGGATTTAGAGTTTTAATAGTGTTTATACATGTTTGATTCAATCAATATACTAGGTTGTTTAGCCACATGTGTTAATTTCATGATCAATGTGTCAAAAAGTGTGTTTGGAGTCAAAAGAACAGCATTGCTAATGAGAAATGATGGGAGGCACTTTCTAATTTTGAATTCAACAATTAATATCAATAAGAACCAAAATTCAAGATCAAGCACTCCATTATTTTTCAAATTAAATGAATTGAATTGATAGATGGTCCATGGGCTTTTTTTTCATAATGAATATAATAATTAAGAAAGAAGCAAAATGTAATTTGAAATTTATTGCACAAAAATAGCCTTGGTAATAATAAGAGGAGCCTAATTCACATGAGGTGAATTGAATGTCTTATTATTTCATAATTAAACTAGTTCACATTTGTACGAAATGGAAACCATCATGAATGACTCCTTTGACTGATGGATTTAAATGTATTTAGAGTTTTAATGGTGTTTATACTTGTTTGATTAAATGAATATACTAGGTTGTTTAGCCACATGTGTTAATTTCAGGATCAATTTGCCGAAAACTGTGTTTGGAGTCAAAAGAACAGCATTGCTAATGAGAAATGATGGGAGGCAGATTCTAATTTTGAATTCAACAATAAATATCATTAAGAAATGAAATTCAAGATCAAGCACTCCATTGTTTGTTAAATTGAATGAATTGAATTGATAGATCATCCATGGGAATATTTTCTTAATGAATATAATCATTAAGGAAGAAGCAAAATGTAATTTGAAAGTTATTCCACGAAAAATAGACTTGGTAACAATAAGAGGAGCTTAATTCACATGAGGTGAATTGAATGTCTTATTATTTTAGAATTAAACTAGTTCACATTTGTACGGAATGGAAACCATGATGAGTGACTCCTTTGACTGATGGATTTAAATGGATCTAGAGTTCTAATGGTGTTCATAATTGTTTGATTCAATCAGTATACTAGGTTATTTTAGCGACATGTGTTAAATTTCATGATCAATGTGTCAAAAGGTGTGTTTGGAGTCAAGAGAACAGCATTGCTAATGAGAAATGATGGGAGGCACTTTCTAATTTTGAATTCAACAATTAATATCAATAAGAAACGAAATTCAAGATCAAGCACTCCATTGTTTTTCAAATTGAATGAATTGAATTGATAGATGGTCCATGGGCTTTTTTTTTCATAATGAATATAATCATTAAGGAAGAAGCAAAATGTAATTTGAAAGTTATTGGACAAAAAATTGTCTTGGTAACAATAAGAGGAGCCTAATTCAAATAAGCTGAATTAAATGTCTTATTATTTTAGAATTAAACTAGTTCACATTTGTACGGAATGGAAACCATGATGAATGACTCCTTTGACTGATGGATTTAAATGGATTTAGAGTTTTAGTGGTGTTCATAATTGTTTTATTCAATCAATATACTATGTTGTTTAGCCACATGTGTTAATTTCATGATCAATGTATCAACAAGTATGTTTGGAGTCAAAAGAACAGCATTGCTAATGAGAAATGATGGGAGGCACTTTCTAATTTTGAATTCAACAATTAATATCAATAAAAAACGACATTCAAGATCAAGCACTCCATTGTTTTTTCAAAATTGAATGAATTTAATTGATAGATGGTCCATGGGCTTTTTTTTTTCATAATGAATATAATCATTAAGGAAGAAGCAAAATGTATTTTGAAAGTTATTGCACAAAAAATAGTCTTGGTAACAATAAGAGGAGCCGAATTCAAATAAGGTGAATTGAATGTCTTATTATTTCAGAATTAAACTAGTTCACATTTGTACGTAATGTAAACCATGATGAATGACTCCTTTGACTGATGGATTTAAATGGATTTAGAGTTTTAATGGTGTTCATAATTGTTTTATTCAATCAATATACTAGGTTTGTTTTAGCCACCACACATGTGTTAATTTCATGATCAATGTGTCAAAAAGTGTGTTTGGAGTCAAAAGAACAGCATCGCTAATGAGAAATGATGGGAGGCACTTTCTAATTTTTAATTCAACAATTAATATCAATAAGAACCGAAATTCAAGATCAAGCACTCCATTGTTTTTCAAATTAAATGAATTGAATTGATAGATGATCCATGGGCTTTTTTTTCATGATGAATATAATCATTAAGGAAGAAGAAAAATGTATTTTGAAAGTTATTGCACAAAAAATAGTCTTCATAACAATAAGAGGAGCCTAATTAACATAAGGTGAATTGAATGTCCTATTATTTCAGAATTAAACTAGTTCACATTTGTATGTAATGGAAACCATGATGAATGACTCCTTTGACTGACGGATTTAAATGGATTTAGAGTTTTTAATGGTGTTCATAAATGTTTTTATTCAATCAATATCCTATGTTGCTAAGCCACATGTGTTAATTTCATGATCAATGTGTCAAGAAGTGTGTTTTGGAGTCAAAAGAACAGCATTGTTAATGAGAAATGATGGGAGGAACTTTCTAATTTTGAATTCAACAATTAATATCAATAAGAAATGAAATTCAAAATCAAGCACTCCATTGTTTTGTCAAATTGAATGAATTGAATTGATAGATGGTCCATGGGCTTTTTTTTCATAATGAATATAATAATTAAGAAAGAAGCAAAATGTAATTTGAAATTTATTGCACAAAAATAGCCTTGGTAATAATACGAGGAGCCTAATTTCACATGAGGTGAATTGAATGTCTTATTATTTCATA